>JAAGKR010001902.1:0-75089 GCA_011419295.1 Clarias macrocephalus
CACAGTAGAAGTGTAAGGTTTGACTCTGTCGTGCATACTCAGGCTTCAACTTGACAAGCATGGCCACAGTAGTACCTTTTCTGCATGGTGAATTATAAGGCTTTTTAGAAAAACTGAACCAACTGCAACTTGTACTCTTATTTGACAATATCCAACATTCAGTAAAATGCTGTTCAGTCAAATTCATTGCATGTTCCAACTGTGGGACTACTTATTCCTGGGGAAAATAGATTCTTATCAGAGCTATTGTCAAGCTATACTATATAACAAAATACTTTTTGATATTTAATTTTGATGATGTCATTATAAGCACTAGAAAAAAATTAATTGCAAAATTAAAGTTTGTTCCTTTACATAATTTTAAATCTAAGTTACAAATTTTTGCAGATACGAAATGACCGCGGTGCTACAAACATTCGTAGATGTGAACAAATCGTGGAAGTAGCTCACGTATATTGTACAAAAACATAGACACTGCAGTGCACCAGACACCAATATTTACGTTTACTGTATATATAATATTTTCAGTGTATAAGAAAAAGGAGAGGAGAAAGGTGTGTTCGAAAGCAGAGAGAGAAAAGGAAAGGCATGAGTTTAGAAGTGATAGTAGGGACTTGTTGGGATGTAGTGAGAGAGGCCATTAAGTTAGTAGGCGTGAGAGAAGAGGATACAAAGGATAGGGTTTGATGGAGGCAGGTGATTCGTTATGGTGACCCCTGAAAGGGAACAGCCGAAAGTCCAGGAGCACGATGACAATTGCTGTCCTGTAAAGCTGTCCCAATGGTGAATACTCCTAATTTAGGAAAATCCTCAACGAGTCCGAAACTCGTTCACAGTCCGAAAGAGCTCTAAGACAAAAAGGTGTCCATTCAAGCGAGACAGTAAACACCATGTAGCGTTAACCCCCCCCCCCAATGTGTACCTCTTTAAATGAGGTCAGCCGATTCTGCTGCGTCACTGGGTTTCCCGTTGCGATTTAGATTAGATTCAACTTGTAGGTACAAGGCAATGAAATACAGTAAAGACATGGTCTCTTGAAAGTATAATGTGGAAACATACCTGTGTGTTTGTTTTGTTATGCTTTAAATTGTATATTTGTGTCAAAGGTGTACAAGACTCACTTTGTCGGACTTACAAACGAATCCGAATTATGAACGAATCTTAATGTAGTACTTTAGTCCAGTAATAGAGGTAGCCTGTCATATTCAGTATAACTACAGTAGTTCAGGGTCACACCAAAGGCTCAACAAAATGGTGAAAGGCCATAATATACAGTGGGTACGGAAACTATTGAGACCCTCTTAAATTTTTCACATTTTGTTATATTGCAGCCATTTGCTGAAATCATTCAAGTTCTTTTTTTCCCTCATTAATGTACACACACCACCCCATATTGACAAAAAACCCAGAATTGTTGACATTTTTGCAGATTTATTAACAAAGAAAAACTGAAATATCACATGGTCCTAAGTATTCAGACCCTTTGCTGTGACACTCATCTATTTAACTCAGGTGCTGTTCATTTCTTCTGATCATCCTTCATTTGAGTCCAGCTGTTTGATTATACTGATTGGACTTGATTAGGAAAGCCACACACCTGTCTATATAAGACCTTACAGCTCACAGTGCATGTCAGAGCAAGTGAAAATCATAAGGTCGAAGGAACTGCCTGAAGAGCTCAGACAGAATTGTGGCAAGGCACAGATCTGACCAAGGTTTGCAAAAAACATACTGCTGCACTTAAGGTTCCTAAGAGCACAGTGGCCTCCATAATCCTTAAATGGAAGATGTTTGGGACGACCAGAACCCTTCCTAGAGCTGGCCGACCGGCCAAACTGAGCTATCGGGGGAGAAGAGCCTTGGTGAGAGAGGTAAAGAAGAACCCAAAGGTCATTGTGGCTGAGCTCCGGAGATGCAGACGGGAGATGGTTGACTTTCTACAACTTTCTCTCATCACTGCAGTCCTCCACCAGTCCGGGGCTTAATGGCAGAGTGGCCCGACGGAAGCTTCTACTCAGTGCAAGACATATGAAAGCCCGCATGGAGTTTGCTAAAAAAACACCTGAAGGACTCCAAGATGGTGAGAAATAAGATTCTCTGGTCTGATGAGACCAAGATAGAACTTTTTGGCCTTAATTCTAATCAGTATGTGTTGAGAAAACTAGGCACTGCTCATCACCTGTCCAATACAGTCCCAACACTGAAGCATAGTGGTGGCAGCATCATGCTGTGGGGGTGTTTTTCAGCTGCAGGGACAGGACGACTGGTTGCAATTGAGGGAAAGATGAATGCGGCCAAGTACAGGGATATCCTGGGCGAAAACCTTCTCCAGAGTGCTCAGGACCTCAGAGTGGGCCGAAGGTTCACCTTCCAACAAGACAATGACCCTAAGCACATAGGTGTGAAAAACCTTGTTGCATCTTTCCCAAACAGACTCTTGACTGTATTAGATCAATAGGGTGCTTCTACTAAATACTGAGCAAAGGGTCTGAATACTTAGGTCCATGTGATATTTCAGTTTTTCTTTTTTTAATAAATCTGCCAAAATTTCAATTCCGTATTTTTCTGTCAATATGGGGTGCTGTGTGTGTACATTAATGAGTGGAAAAAAAGATGATTAAATGATTCTAGCAAATGGCTGCAATATAACAGAGTGAAAAAGGGGGTCTGAATACTTTCTGTACCCACTGTAAAACTTTTCTCTCCTGGTAACATTGTCATTTATTCAATTAATTAATGCAAATATTAAACGTTTCTGAAAGTAGAAGGACATACCAATACCAGTGATAAGATACATGAAAGTGCAAAAAAAAAATCTGGAAAATCTTTCCATGAATTTTAAACATCTTATAGTAAACTACTTTGAATGATTTATTTATTTATTTTGTAAATAAAATAAAGTAAAATAAGGTTTTCCCCAAAATTTGTTCACATGCCAATTCCCACCTACTACCTATCTCTACACTGTGAGAGCGGTTGTGGAGCATGGAGGTCAACACATGCTCCTTCTGATATCTAGAATTCACGACATATGACGGCATACGGTACCATTCATTCTTTCATCTTTGGTAACTGGTTCACAAACTGCTGATAAGAGTTTAAATGACTCAGCTCTGGTGTCTGGTGTTAATTCTAGATATTAATAGTTCAGTATGAAATGTTTTGAGAAGATACTACCACAGCGGCTTCACCAGAGTTATTGGAAGTTGCCAAATTAGTTTTTTTCATGCATGTGGGTAGCTTCTCCTTATATAAGCATTTCTTGTGTTCCTTTTTTTCCCCCTCCTTAGAAAGCCCTGGAGATGAAGAGAGAAGAGTATGAAGTCCTACCAGGGTGGAAACAAGTCAACCTAAAAAAAGCCAAAGGACTCTTTTAGTTGCGGCAAAAATAGTGGTGACGACCATGCTCTGATCACTGTTGTCACAGCTGTGGTCTCTGTGTGCACTTGGGGAGGGCACACTCAGCTTGTCACACCAGGGTGTTGTGGGCCATGCCAAATGTCACATTAGGTTTAACAGTGTTTACCTGCTGTGGTGTCTGTCTCTGATGTTGATGTGTTTCATGCCTATGCACATTCAACAATCACCACTGTGTGATATCACATTTATCTGAACTGTGCTGTGCAGTAAATTTCTGTACCATCTTTGACAGACAGATGTTCTATTCCCGTATTATTATTAAATCAAAAGATTAAGTCAGCTTTCTCTGTTGTCCCGACTTTTCCTGGGATAGTGCTGTGTGCTTGAGGAAAATGTAGCCTAATTTGTAGCAAGGGGAGAACACTTCCTTCGATTTTTCAAGTTGCTCTTGTATTTTCCATTTCCAGTGTTGACAGGTATGTAAGTTCTTTTTACTGTGGGAATGAACTTTTCCTGTTGTCAGGTAATCGCTCACATTAAAGGTCCCAGAGACATTGCTTGTGCTTGTTATAACACTGAAATTTGTGAGGGGAATTAAAAAGATTAAATCATGATTGTAACACTGTAAATGTACAGCACAGTGCCTTGCTTTTGTGTACAGTTTATATACAGAATGGACTTTAATCTGTATTTCAAAGACTTACTTTGTGATAAAGGCAATGGTAATAAAGCATATTTACACTCATCACCATGAGAAAGTGAAGATGTATTTTTTTTCTGTCAGCTTGAATAGGTTTAAAGACTACGCGTTTGCTAAAATAAGATCAATTAACTTTCTCTGTCAATAAAACTTATTGTGTTCTGCACATTGTGCATTGTTATTATGATTAAATTTTTGTGCAAGACTTATTGTATGGATTCTTGGTAACATGTAATAACATTCTTGAAATGTTATAGAGCATATACTGTAGAGCAATTAATTTAAAAGTCTAATCTTTAGGATAAGGCTCATTAATTCCAAATCTGATGAGATTTTATTTTTTGGCAATCTAATTAGATATCATACTTGTAGTAATTGTTCAATAAAATGCTATTTCTTTATGTTGGAACTTTTAGGGCAGGTTGCTTTGGAATTACTGAAAGCACTAAGCAGAGATCACATTTGCTAGAATGAGTTGCACTCCAGTGAGTGTCACTAGCGCTTAATGAAATAATTCCCATAAAAGCAAGTGTTATGGATGTTGAGAACATTTCTGTGCACAAGTCAGTTGTTGCTTATAAACCAACCAAAGAAAGTCAACAATGAATTAATAAAGTATTAATTGCTTAACCCTACTGTACTTACTTAAAACATTTTTTTAAACATTACCACAAATCTGTTAGTGTTTACTTCTTTCATGTCTACTGTAGTTTTTGTTATAAATGAATCACAATGAGGCATGCTGTAGGAAATTAATCAATTTGGTGTTTAATCACAAGAATCATAATTAGTGTCGTGGAACATCAATGAATAAAGATAGTTGCCATTTAAGCAAATATCACTTAAACAATCCTATACATCAGCAGATTCAGAGGCTTGTAGTCAAGTCATGAGGGTGCAGTTCTACAAATGGCATTTTTATGATATGATGATTTGTTTGTTTATTTAACCATTTATTTAAAAGACATACAGTATCCTTCTGCGACTGGTGGAACTAGAGTTCCAGTCAAAAGTTTGGACACACTTTCTAATTCAATGTTATTTGTTTTGTGATTTATTTTTTACAAAAAAACAAAACGATCATGGAGATTTCAAAAATATTAAATAACACATAGAATTGGGTATTTAAGTACAACAGTAGTCAGTTGTTATTTTAGGATATTTTAAGAGCATTTGTTCCAAGAACAGTATTGTGAAGTGCATTTGCAAAACCCATTCTCATCAAACACCATAATGAAACTGGCCCTCATGATCAGGAAAGACAGACCAAAACTTACGTCTGCTGCAGAGAAGTTCTCCTGGGATAGGCTCCAGGCCCCCCGTGACCCTGAATACAGGATTAAGCGGTATAGATGATGATGAGTTTACCCAGTTTAACAGTAGAAAATGTGTGTGCTCTGATTTCACCGATGGAAAAAGCAAAATACCTTCACTGTCTGAGGTGATTATAATGCATTTTTGGTACCACAAATCTGGAAGAATAGTTGCTAAGTGTTTAACATTGTTGCCTCGGAGCCCCAAACCTCAGTTCTAATACTGTACAGTAGTTTCAGTGTTGCCAAGCTATTTGATTTTAATGCTCCCATGTAATGTCATGGCCTGCCTTTACTGGACTATATGATTTATTATTGTTTCTTAAAATAAGTTGAAGGATTATTTGTAATAGTCCTAAGGACACTAATATATCTTGGTTAACCTTTAACAATAAGTTGCATATCTTTGTTACTAAATACAATTCCTAGTCATTAATAATTTTATTATAAGATCAATTTTTCTTAATATATATTTAGTATATAAACATAACCAGTGCAACAAAAAAAAAAAGGTATGGTTTCACTTTACACGAAATAAAAGATGAAAGTCTTTCAGATGACGGTGTACAGATGACCATGAGCAATTTGTTCAGGAAGGATTTGTTGGTGAAGTCTACAAATGTCTGAGGATACCTCAGGATTTCTCAGGTAAATTTGCACAGCTCCAGGAAGCTATTATTTATACAAAAGAAAAAAAAAACTAGATTATAGGACAAGAGTAAAAAAAAAAAAAAAAAGTAGCTTATTTATATTAAAATAAATAAATTATAGATACCCTAGAATTAATTTTTTTTACTTAATTTTGAGAAAGCTGATGGATTTAGAAAAAGCTGATTACAATAGTCTTTGGGCTGGGTTTGAAAGTCTTTTCATGATATAACAAGTCATGTTCATAAGAAAAAAAATCCTGTGCTTATGCTGAGAAGTTTAGGTGTGTGTTGTAACAAGAAACAAGTTTACATTTGGAATTTTACAGCTCTGGAAAAAAAATAAGAGACCACTGCAATTTACTCCTAAATCAAACCTCGGATGGTCACAAACCATCAAGCAAAGCTAAGCTGTTTGCTTTTTGGTATAAAGTATCCAACAGCAATATAAACAACTGATGGAAAGCATGCCAAAATGCATGAAAGCTGTAATTGCAAATCCGGTTTATTCCACCAAATACTGATTTCCCAATGTTATTTAGCCAAAGCATTAAACACAATTTATATATATATTTTTCCAAAGCTGTATATATAATGTTCTGCTCCTACGGAGCCCTGTAAGTCTCCTAGAGGAGAAAAAAAAACATTCTGTGGCAACAGTTTTGTAATTCGTTCCCTCATTTTAACAATCTGTGTGCTCAGATTTTGTAATCCGTACCCACAGGTTTGTACACAGACGCCTTTTCGAAGAACAGGAAGCTCCCGGTACATGTTAATGAATCTTATTAGAGCCCAAGCACTATAAGGTGCGCAGCACCCTCTTGTTTTCCTAAGGAATATTAGGGCCCAAGCACTATAGGTGCGCAGGACCCTCTTGTTTTTTAGGGCCCAAACACTATGAGGTGCGCAGGACCCTCTTGTTTTCCTAAGGATTATTTTTTAGGGCCCAAGCACTATAGGTGCGCAGGACCCTCTTGTTTTTCTAAGGATTTTTTCCCCCACCCTTTTGGACTTTTCGGGGGTCTTAACATGCTCAAAATCTCATGAAACTTGGCAGACAGATTGGAATCTGCTGCCAGCAGGATGCCTGAGAGTCTCCTGGCCCGGGGCCCCCACACGAGATTTTGCTGCATAGCTCATACACACCTTCACGTAGGCACACGAAACTCGGTACACATTTAGAGCTCATCGAGCCAAACAACTTTCGTGCTGCATGTCCTGGGCTAAACTCAACAGGAGGCCGGTTATTTTGGGTCGTTCGCAAAAACGCACCTGATGGATTTTGATATACTCCTCCTAGGGAAATGATACAATCGCTACCAAACTGGGCCAAAGAGATCTAAAGACATTGAGGATGCAAAATTGCGGAGGGATTTTTGATATCTCAAACGGGTCAGCCGTGATAATGTCTTAAACGTACGCCGAAAAATTATTAATAACTTTCTGTGTGGCATTATATTGAGTGACATTATATTCAGTGACATCACGTTCAGGAACATCATAGTGTGAGGCTTTTCTTCCAGCACCTGCGGCCTATTGTACACACATACACATTACAAATGTTAACACACACAAACACATCTCATACACACAAACGAGCACAAACACAAGCCCATTTACTCGTCACACACCTCTCTCCCTCACTCTCACACACACTAACCCTTACACACTAATGCGCATGCACACACACACACACACACACACACGCATGCATGCATGCTGCATGCACACACACAAACACACTCATACATCACACACATGCACACATACATACACCCATATTACAAATGTTTACACTCACACACGCGCACACACACACACACACACACACACTAATGCACTCAACAAATATTTAGGGCCCAAACTGACATTAGCCCTGTATGGGTCAGCCGTGATAATGTCTTAAACGTATGCCGAAAAATAATAACTTTCTGTGTGGCCTTATATTCAGTGACATTATATTCAGTGACACTTTCTGTGACATCACGTTCAGGAACATCATAGTGTGAGGCTTTTCTTCCAGCACCTGCGGCCTATTGTACACACATACACATCACAAATGTTAACACACACATCACTAATGTTAATACACACAGACTCAAACCATACACCCAAACAAGCACAAACAAAAGCACATTTACTCGTCACACACAGACTGACACATCTACACGTCACACACCTCTCTCCCTCACTCTCACACACACTAACCCTTACACACACACATACATACACCCATATTACAAATGTTTACACTCATGCGCGCACACACACACACACCCTCTCTCACGACGCACGCACACACACACACGCTAATGCACTCAACAAATATTTAGGGCCCAAACTGACATTAGCCCTGTATAGTGTGTGATTTGTGCAGGGTGTGAGGTGCAACCGAGTGACGATGGCTTTTTCGAGGTCTTAACACACTCCAATGGCACATGTTGTGCAGTGCGCCCGGGGTGGGAACGGCACAGGGTGCTTGGGCCCATCATCGTTGCTTGCAACTATATTTATTATTATTATTTAATAAACCTGGCATTGTGTATTATAACTGTTGACTAATTGCTTTCTTCCTCTTTTGTAAGTTTTTGAATAAAAGCCTATTCTAAATGCATAGTCTAAATGTAACAATAACAATACTAGCAGCAGTAGTAGTAATAGTAGTAATAATAACAACAATAATAACAATTATTATTATTTTATAGCTATAAAAGAGTACATTTAAACACGATTATCATAAAATATTTCATAAATGTTTTATTTATAAATAACCTGGAAATTGGTCCAAATTATTATATTAGCCATACACTCTAAAAAAAAAAAAATGCTGGGTTGTTTCTGTAAACACATTGTTGGGTTGTTCATGCTGGGTCAAAATTCTGGGTTATTTCGGGGACTTTAAACACATTGTTGGATTGGGTAATACTGGGTCAAATGAGATGTAGTGGGTCATTTACAAATGAACACCTGGTTTGGTTTTTTCGACCTAACAACTGGTTTATTCTTTATGTCTCCAAACGGCAGCCTGCAAAATGTTTGAAATATTACTGTTATTGTGTCACAAAGTGTAGTTTTAAGAGTTGTTTAAGCGAGAATGCATGTGTGTACAGCTCAAAACATCAATCGGTTATTAAAGATGGCGTCTATTTTAAAAAACAAAGTGCCCCAACGATTTCGGAGATTTGAGCTCCAGGCAATCCTACGGTGCTCCGCGCTCATGTAGCCGCAAAACATAGCCTCATCTTGGCAGAAACGTCTGAAAACTACCGCTGGCTGTGGTGTCTCTGCAGTGGTTAAAACAGCGGATTATTTATTTATTTATTTTGTGTATTTCTAACAGATAATCTTTGGTATAATACGGTTATGGTATAATATACTGTATCGCGGCTGTGAGAAGCATCCTGTACGCTGCGTTACATTATTATACCCTCAAAACCTCGAGTGTGCACTTCTAAGTCAAGTCCGTTCTTTGCGTTTTTGGAATTGAGACACAGCATGAAGAACTTTCTGGATTCTTCACTTCTGAGGCGAGCAGCACGTCTGTTAATGGTGGCAGTATTTTATGGTAAGTTTATATAAATTTTTTACCTAAATTTTAAATGTTGTAGTTGTGGTAGGAGCAAGCTCATTTTCATGTTTATTCGGTTTTCCACCTTTTTAGTGGGGATTTTAGAGGAATAAACACCCCAAAATGAGAAATCACATATTTTCTTAATCTGGAGTGGACAGAGAAGCAACTACAAATAAATTCATTTTTAGATCTTCTCCTGTTACAGCCTGCTTTCAGCTGCTTACCGGCGCTTTATAGAGATGGGGTCACTAAGGGACCGTCTAAAAAGTGAAAGAGAAAGACCTCACAGAACATCCAACATATTACACTGTTAGGATACAGTATGGATTATTTATTTATTAGTTTGTTTAATTGATTAATAATTATTTTAATGTATATTTAAAAAATAAATGATGACAGACAATTCTTGTGCTAATAAAACAGATAATTTGTTAAATGAGAGTCAGGGTCTTATTTAATTATTTAAAAAAGAATAATTGTAAAGGTATGTATGAAAATGAATGCACTTTGGTACAGACTGAGTTGCAAAAAATGACAAATCAGCAAAATTCAAACTACAGCCATTCTCTTTGCAATATTCAGTTTAATAATTTTTTTATGTAAAAAATATGTATTTTAATAGCTTTTTCGTTATGTGGATTACACATTTAAAACTTATTGTACTATAATCCACTCGATTGTTGCTAATAACCATTTCTTTTTCTCATTCAGAATTTTTTTTTGTAAAAAAAAAAAAAATATATATATATATATATATATATATATATTTGATCTTAAATACGAATGTATTTTGCATAATAAAAAAGTTGTAAAGTATATTAATATTTTATTGCATTAATTAAAAAAATTTATTAATTTAAATTATTATAACATAATATATTTTGCATAGTCATAATTTCATGCTCATGGATATGTTTTGTGTTTTCGTTTTGTTACATAGTTTAAGCTTAATTTGCTTTGGTTGTGCGGAAGCGCATTGCATTCTGAAAAGAAAAAAAATCACTGGAATTCCCTCTTAATTATTACTAAATATATCATGATTATGACTTCTTATCTCATAATTATGACGCTCATAATTATGAGATCCCTATCTCGTAATTATGAGATCCTTATCTCGTAATTATGACTTACTATCATAATTATAACTCATTATCTCATAATTATGAGATAAGGGGGAGCAGTCTGTGGCAGGGGAACATTTTAGCACATGACATCAGAAACGAAAGTTGCTTGAAAGTGCCTCATTGCACACCCATGGAGATGTTACAAAATAAAAACATAAAATATACATATACACATATAAATAAATAAGAATATAAATGTAAATAAAATAAACAAGATAAGAGCCTAGACACTACTTTGTCATTCATTCATACATACATATATACAACATATGAGACTGAATTGTACTGTAAACAATAATGGTGCACTAGCTCAAATTGACCACTTAGCAGTGTTCAGCATGGTAAAGGCTAAGGATAAAAAGTATTTCTTAGTCTGTTTGTTTTAGTCCTCATAGATCTGAAGCGTCTGCCTGAGGGCAGACGTTCGAACAGTACATTTCCTGGGTGTGATGGGTCCTGAAGAATTTTCTTTGCATTCCTGGGACAACAGGAGCTGTGAAGTTCTTCAAGTGACGGTAGAGGACATCCAACTATCCTCTAAATGATCTTAATGACCCTGTGGAACCTTTTTTTTCTGTACCACTGTGCAGCTGGAGAACCATGCACAGAGACTGTAGACCATGATGCTCTCTACTGTACAGTGGTAGAAGGACACCAGCAGTTTCTCTGGAATGTTGTTCTTCCTGAGAACCCTCAGGAAGTGAAGTCTCTTTTGGGCCTTCTTCACTACCTCTGCAGTATGTGTCCCCCAGGTCAGGTCCTTGCTGATGGTGACTCCCAGGAAGCGGAAGTCTGAAACCCTCTCCACACAATCACCATTGATGATGAGTGGCTGGATGTTGTCTGCCTTTTTCCTAAAATCCTAAAATACTGATAGTTGTATGGCAATTTAGGGTGCTTTCACACCTGTGGTTCTGTTCATTTGGTGTGGACCAAGTGCAACAACAGATACCTTGTAGCGTTTTTCTGCCGTTTTGGTTCCTTTTCACACCATGCTGCTTGCTCTGGTCCGAATCAGTTGAATCGAACCAAAATGCAGTCACGTGATAACATCCACATCACTCGTTGGCCACATGTGTCATTGAACGCATTTCCTAATCTGCTTTTCGATTGGTCAGAATTGACGTGCAGGTAATTTGCAAAGGAACTCAAAGACAGGAGGAAAAGCCGGCAGACAACATGCCGCTCTTTAGTATGGAGAGACTTCGCATCCTAATTATAACCTTGGTCATTGTGTGCTATATTTTTTATATACATCAATACAGACAAAGCATACAATTTGAGAATGAAGCGTGGATGCGGCTGGAAAACAATGTTTTAATGCACTACAAACAGCGAAGGTGCATCGCAGGTCACTTGTGACATGGTCATCTTCCGGAAATATCACCAACGATCGATCAGGTAATATTATGCCCTTTCTCACGCTGTTTAAAATTGTTTACTAATACTAGTCCTCATCCCACAATGCACAACGCAGCTGACTACGGCAGCTGGATTAGTCCAAAAATGTGCAGTACGTTTTGCAGTTGGGTCTGTTCAAGTTCGGAACGTGTTCTCACCACAAACGAACCGCTCCAGTGTTCGTTTGAAAGCGTACCGAGACCATCTCTCAGAGGAGGTCTCGGTACGCTTGTTTGGTCCGATTTTGGTCCGAACTAGAGTGCGATTACTGCATTCACACCTGCCCAAACGAACCGCACCAAGATGGAAAACGAACTCTAGTGCGATTCAATCGTACCAAATAAGGCAGGTGTGAAAGCACCCTTAGTAGCATAAAATAAGTTTTTCTGTATAGTCATTATTTAAATGTTTGATGATGTTATGAAAGCAGTGACTTTCACTTTTGTTCACCACTGTATATATTATTATAAAGCTAGATATAATTATGTTGAACTTGTGTGCCTCAGGACAACTTGATTTAGTCCCTGATCTTTGTTATTGCTTTCAGTACAGGTTGTTCTCCAGCACATTACCTGGCCTCATGATGGAGATGAGGATGATTGTTCACTTGATGCGCATGTCAGGCTATCAATCGTCAGTTAATCAAAGATTTTATGTGATTTATGTAGATTTTCTTTTTTGTAATATGCTATACTTTATGTAAATGTGAGTTGATATTACTTAAACATATTAAAGACATGTCCAGTGGGCAGTTCTGGGGGTGCTACTCATAAAAATTAACAGCAGTAGATGGAAGAGAAGCTGTATTCTCATCTAGATGGTGTCCAACTTAAAATGAAATTACAAAATAACTATTTTACAGGCCAAAAGCACGATCACTTTGCTTAGTCACCAGAGCATGTATTTATACCAAATTAGTCTAGATTATTTGATAAGCAATAATTATATATCATGAGGAGGAGTTTGTCTAATTGTTTGTCAGACAAACTGTTCCTCTATGGTTCCTCTTACTGCTCATTTCCATGGATATAAACTTACTGTAGGGAAATGGCTCAGGATCTCCATCTGACTTTTAATATTTAGTCACCTCAGTGTCGCATTTGAGAGGAGCTGTATTCTCATCAGCTAAAGCTAGTAAGTCATTCTCACTGAAGTGCTGCATCCTACAGCCCATTGTGGTGAGAAATCAATTCACCCAGTGGTCAGATTGTAGACCTACAGTGGTTAGTTAAAATATTGCATATTCATACAGTATTTGGGAGCAATAGTTCATTCAAGCACTGATCAGAGGTGCTAGAACATTAAACATTTTCTGACCACAAAACCTTTTTCAACTCTGTATTGTAGACACACGCCCATTCACATACTAGTTAAAAACTGTTGTATAACAGATGCAACCATTTCACTGTGCTCATTTAGTACAAAATTTATAAATGGGAGCATTGGCTTGCAATACTGTAGTTAATAGCATTAATCAGGAATATTATGAGCATAAAACAGCAGCTACAATACTTTACAGTAATTGTAAATGTAAATACCATTTTAAGTATGAACAGGATCAAACAGTCATAAATATTACTCATTGTTCAAAAGTGTGGCATTAACCATTCAGGAATTACAGACATGTTCACATACACACACACACACCTATTTTAAAAAATAAATAATGGGGAAAAACAATTAAACCTAAGGATTGCCTTTAATACATGAATAAAAATTCTTTGCAGTCAATAACTGCCTGAAGTCTGAAACCCATGGACATGACCAATGCCGAGTTTCCTCTCTAGATGCTTTGCCAGACTTGTGGGTCTTCCTGCTTTCAGTCTTTGTTCTTCCTTTAGTGAGAAGCATGCCCTCCTTTTATTTACTTGCTGAGGCATGCTACACCTGGCCATGCATCTACTTGTCAGCCATTTTTTCCCATTATTTATGAGCCTCAACCCAAATTTTATGACCGTTTTAATGTAATGTAAACATTTACCCAACAGTTACTGTAAGATCACAGCTAGTTTTTCTGCAGCTGCACACAGTCAGAGCACTCTGACAAACTCTGAGGTGTCATTTCCTCCACAATTACAGATTTTTTTTTTATTATCACAAGTGCTATCAATTTACCAACTTTTGGTGGTACTGAATATAATTTAACTGTTCCATAAATACTTGCAATAGCCAGATTTATTTGAAGGTGACTCATTTCAGAATCATCACTTTTTTACGCACTTTAGTAGCAGATTCTCCATTTTTGCCAGACTACATTTATGACCTTTCTCACCTGCTATTGTCATTACTTTACCAGAAATTAAAAGGTAGGAAAGATTTGGCAGGATGTGTATGAACATGAACATCATGTACACGATTTTTCCACAGAGGTTCACAATTCACTTGAGAGTTTTAGGCACTTTATACAGAGTGGACACCCTGCCTTCAGAAAGTATAAGTCCTGCCACTTATTTCTTCCATCAATTAACTAAAGCAGCTGATTTTAATTGTCTTAATACTTTTGGCCACCACAGTATCTCTCTCTCTCTCTCTCTCTCTCTCTCTCTCTCTCTCTCTCTCTCGTGCACGCGTGTGTGTGTGTGTGTGTAACAAACATCAGTCTGGGTCTCATGCTCATTAGCCCCACTTTAATTAAACTTTGACTAAATTCCTTTATCACAGTAAAATGACTAAAATATCTGATAATATATAATTAGTGTAACACACTGCAGGTACACTTACCGAGCCCCTGCCCTCCGCCATCTAGCGAGACTCACTGGGAGCCGGTATTGAAGACGTCTGCTTCCCTGGGTCACGTGACTGTGGACCGGATTCCGTTCTGGCTCGATTGCTTTTCCTGTATTGAATTTGTACTTGAATTTCCTGTATTGAATTTGTATTTGAATTTCACAGCTTGACTTTTCTATCTGAATTTCACAGCTTGAAATGGATTGTTGAAAATTTCATGTGACATTCAGAGCACTTAAATTCAAAGGTGTTGCTTTTTAAAGTCAAATATTTCAGTTTAATAAATTCAGTAGTATTTAAATTTCAAAATTAACAATTCAACAGTGATTAAATTTCTAAATGTGTTTTTCAAATCCGGATATAATTAAAGTAATTATGATGCTAATTTGCTTCCATAAAAAAGCTATTAAAGATTCATAATTATTTTTATAAAAAAATGTATAAAAATATTAAAGTGAATATTGTAAAGGGAATGGTTGTAGTTATTAGCAATGACAGAGTGGATTGTAGTCCAGTTGGTTTTAAATGGGTAATCCACATAACAAAAAAACTATTAAAAATTAATAATTTTTCAAATAAAAAATTAATTAAAAAAAACATTAAACTGAATATTGAAAAAAGAATGGTTGTAGTTATTAGAAATGATGGAGTGGATTATAGTACAATTGGTTTTACATGTGTAATCCACATAACGAAAAAAGTTATTGAAGATTTGTATTTTTTTTAATAAAAAAATAATAAAAGAAATATTAAACTGAATATTGCAAAGAGAATGGTTGTAGTTATTAGCAATGATAGAGTGGGTGATAGTCCAGTTGGTTTTACATGTGAAATTTCAATAGCAAAAAAGTTATTGACTTTTGTTGATTTGTCATTTTTTGCAACTCAGTCTGTACTAAAGTGCATTCATTTTCATACATATCTTTACAATTATTATTCTTTTTTAAATAATTAAAAAAGACCCTGACTCATTTAACAAATTATCTGTTTTATTAGCACAAGAATGGTCTGTCATCATTTATTTATAAATGTACATTAAAATAATTATTAATCAATTAAACAAACAAATAAACAAATAATCCATACTGTAGCCTAGCAGTGTAATATGTTTGATGTCCTCTGAGGTCTTTCTCTGTAATCTTGTGTATTTTTCTGTAAAGAAACGGTTGGGTCTTGGTCATGCACTTTTTAGACGGTCCCTTAGTGACCCCATCTCTATAAAGCGCCGGTAAGCTGCGTTTCTGACAGATTTAGCTCCAGCAGGATGTAACAAGAGAAGACCTAAAAGTATATTTATTTGTAGTAGCTTCTCTGTCCACTCTAGATTAAGAAAATATGTGATTTCTCATTTTTGGGTGTTTATTTCTCAAGATATTGAAGGGATAATTTTGAATGTGTGGCGAATGTCCAATATAAAACCAACTTTGGTCTTTGATATGGGGGTGTGAGGAGTTCATGTTTTAATATTCTGTGCCAACAGTCGACTATAGTGTATTTTATGATAAAAGTGTGTTTGTAGCACACACAAATAGAAAACAACTAAATGTAATCTTAAATGTAGTTTTAGGTAAATTACTAGTAATCTTCGCTAAAGCTGTGTGTGTGGAAAGTCTTTTGGCATATTTTATAATATTTAATAGGTGTCAGAGGAAGCTATTGGGATATTTTTAATGACTGTCTTCTGTTTCTGTCTGTTAAAAAAAAAAATTGACCCAGCAGTTGGTTTATTCTTTGGAGAACTTTCTGGATTCTTTACGTCTGACTGGATCATGCTCAGAGCACTCAGTATTTTATGGTAAGTTAATGTAAATTTTTACTTTTTTTTAGTAACTTCTGATAGGAGCAAGCATATTTTATTAATATTGTGTGGTATTAATATTGTTTTCCCATTCTGTTTTGTTATTCAAAAAAATGAGAAAGCATCATGGTTAAGTCGTACTTTAAAACAAGCTTTTTCTTTATCCTTATAAAATATTTATTATAAGTTGTAAATTCACCATTAAATATCATATTCATCTAGTGTTTGTTGAGAATTTGAAAAGGGGTGAATGTTTTGTATTAAATCCAGATGGAGCGCCGTATCCTGTTATCCCACACATGTTAAATAGTGAGGTGAATTATTAAAAAATATACACTAAATTCATGTTCACGTTATGTATTTTTGTGTATTGACAAGAGAAAAAATGTATGCATTAAATGCACATGTAGCTGTACGTCCTTAACAAAAATGCTCAGCGTAAATGTTAGTTATATTGCAACACTAAGTGATGCTGTATAATCTATAGGTGGACCAACATGATGAGGATGATATCTGCAAAATATGGAGATGACTGGAGGATTGTTCCATGTTTTGTTCCTTGGGAATGAGACAAGAGGGACCTGACAGACCTTTTCCATTGTTGGAGGCAATGCTATTGATACAGACTCTTTGGTGAAGGCTGTTTTTTTTTGTCATTGATGTTAAGATGTATCTTCTCACCTGGGAGTTTCTCCAGCATACTGTAGATCAGGTTGATGGACACGGTTTTTCAGCCAACATTTAATCAATAATATTTTTTAAAGTTTTATCATTTTTCTTTTTAATGTAATTTGTGAAGGAAATTAAATATTAATAGTTAAATAATGGATAGTTAAAATATTAAGATGGGAAATATTTGTGTCATGTGGGCATTATAAGATTTGTATTGAAAACTTCTATATAAAAAGTTTTTAAACATTGTATTAAATAAAAAAAAAATGCTATTTAAGTCAGACTTACAGGGGTCTCTTGTTTTTGTTTTACAGATTGTTTATGTTACAGTACATTTATTTTATATTTAACAAATGGTCAGCTTAAGATTATATGGTTTTGTCTGACATTTTGATAAAAATTAAGTTATTCACATTATTTTATTCTGTGACAATCCATTTATATTATGTGAAGTTGTGTACATTTTGTGTCTTTTTTGAAAATAAAAAAATCGAATGGAATGTGTCAACCCAGCAAGAGTGTTAATTTTACCCACTGCTTGGGTAAAATAACCCAGCACTTTACCAATTTAACCCACTGGTTGGGTCAAATAAAATAACCCAACACTTTAACATTTAACCCAGCAAGAGTGTCAATTTAATCCACTGGTTGGGTCAGATGTACAACCCAGAAATCTGGGTTAAATGGTACAACCCAGCACTTGGGTCAAAACAACCCAGCGCGCGTTCTGTCCAATAGTGACCCAGCAGCTGGGTTATGGTTGGGTTGTTTATTAACCCAGCAGTTTTTAGAGTGTAGGGTAAGGAATAAGTGAGCTTCTGGGCGGTTACTGTAGACACAGAGAGTCACTGGGCAGCAATCCGTATGATGTATATATGATGTGCTGATTATCGCAAAAAAAGATTTTAATGCAAATCATTATTATTAAATTGTAGTAATCTACCTTAAAGCTGCTACAATTGATAGCTAGATAATCAGTGTAAGCATGCAGTTAAGACAGTTTGAAGTATTACACTTAATAATCCACAATAAAACAATATACAATAATATTAATTAACATATACCAGGAGCTTCCTGTTCTTCTAAAAGGAGTCTGTGTACAAACAGTCTGTGGGCACAGATTGCAAAATATTGCAAACCTCATGAAGAATGGGAATTTGAAAGAAAGATATCTGCAAATTTAAAGAAGAAAAATTTACAAAAATTGTTATAAAAGTTTTACTGTATATCAAATTGTTGAATGCATTATATGGCATCATAAACAATGCAGTCTTGCAGTTTCCATGGTGACAATAACACTATTTTAGTTTTGTCATCATTGTAGTTCTGGGAGCTTTGAAACAGATGAAGAGGATAATGGGAACACTGTCTACTTACCAAAACAGCCCAGGTTAATACTCCCAGAATATCTTAGTATGTCCTTTCACTCTGCTGATTTGCAAGTACCACTAGAAAAAGTTCATATTAACCAGTAGGCCCAGGTTTTTTCAGATAAGTGCAATATTTCTCTCTTTAATTCATAGTTTGGATTCAGAAATAAAATATGATGTCCAGAACCTTTGCTCAGACCTAAGAGTATGGAAAAACAGCAAGATGACAATCTTTGTTCCTTGTAAATTCTCTTACACTGCTAGGAAGTTGTAAAAGAACAAAAAAACTATATACTATAAATTTTTTTGAAAAGATAACTTATATAATAACATCTTACTCATATAAAAATAAAAGTATTTTGCCAAAGATATTTTTTTACTGCTATCTTTTGCATATTCTTCTCTCTCTCTCTCTCTCTCTCTCTCTCTCTCTCTGTTTTGTATGATGTACAAAAACAGACTGATCTTATTCCTTCACTCTGTTTCTTATCTTCAAAAACTTGATATTAGAGACTGACAACCTATATGGGAGTGTTTTTTTCTTTTTCTTTGTTTTTTCCTGTTACCATTATATGTACTAATCTGCACAGCTCTCTCTGGTCTCAGCCAAACTAGGGTTTATTACAAAGAGAGAGAAGAAACTATAATCAACCATTTGGATAAGTTGTACTTTAATTTGGGATTAATCTAATAAGAACCTGCATACAATCTTAATAAGTTGTTAATTAGCAGATTTTAATAAATTTTATTACATTGACGTTTACTATTCCATCAGTGATGAAGCAAGGGGAAAATATTTTAGGAAGCCAACTGAGACAAGCCTTCTGTGTTTGACAATAGTTTATTTACTCTCACTCACTCACTGACTCATCATCTGTACCGCTTAATCCTGTATTCAGAGTCACGGGGGGCCTGGAGCCTATCCCAGGAGACCTAGGGCACATGGCAGGGTACACCCAGGACAGGGTGCCAATCCATCGCAGGGCACAGACACACACACTCACTCATTCACACACTACGGGAAATTTGGAAAATAGTTTTTTATATTTACAAAGGGAAGCCATGTGAAAAAACATTTATTTCCTGTATTTATCTTCTCCACTTTATCCTGTATTCAGGGTCGTGGGGGGCCTGGAGGCGATTCCAGGAAACTGCCAATCCAGCGCAGTGCAAAGACGCACGCACGCACGCACACACACGCACGCACGCACACGCACGCACACTTTAATAAAAACAGAACCACCGTGAATTAAACGTTCCAAAAGGTACTTGGGGCAGGAGGTGGGATACACCCTGGAGTGCTTCTAAACCCGAAGAAGAAGAAGAGCAGCGTCAGCGTACAGTAACTTTCGACTTTCTAAACATTTAAAGGGCTGTTCTGAGTAAGTTAAACATCACTTTTATTAAAATAATTTCTGTATGTTATACAGCGAAGTCATTTTTGTTCAAATGTTAGTATCGTAAGCTACGTGTGTAGGCAGGTTTTGAGTTATTATTTGATATCTGTATTTAATAATTTTACAATATATTGTTTTGTGTACTTTCACATTATTAACCTTTAAAATCCTGCCAGTCACAATATGTACGTGATGCTTGCAGTATGATATGATGGAGGGGTGAACAGAAACAAACAGACTAAATGTGGGAAAAGTAACGTTAACTTGTGAAGTTTGAACGGGAAATACTGTACTGTGTTACTGACATGGAATCATATCACTTTGGCGATCTCAATTAATAAGAAACATGTAGAATCTGCGCATTAATTGCTTAGTTCGTAATTTATATGCCATTTGTATTTAATATTACAACAAGGAGACACGTTACTGCATTAAACATGTATAAAAATGAGTAGCAGAAGTAGGTAATATTTACGGGACACCGTAAGGCGTTCCCTGCAGTGTATCAGGCGCGCATGCGCAGTTCGCTGAGTTCTGTTTTTTTTTTCCAAACGTAATTCTAAATTTGAATATTATGGTGATCTTGTAACAATAAAAAAAATAAAACATGTTTAATTTTTAGTCGCACAAAATATGTATCACAACCGACGCGATTTATTGAGCTTTTCGAGCCCCGGTTTTATTCAGGTTGACGGCTGAATTCACGCTCCAGTACACATGATAAAAGTATGACGGCACATAGAAGCGGACAGCATTTCTGGTTTGCAGCAGGCGGATAATTCAGATTCGGCTTTTAATTTCATAAATACGAGGACTCACATAGACATAGACATACTCACAAGTAACCTTCAACCCAGCAAAATGTTTTTGTTGCATGTAGAAATACAATTTATTTTCTCTGTAGCAGTACATTGATTTCCTAAATGCAACACACTATAGTTTTTTTTTTATACATAGCATAAAGGGAAAAAAAAAAATATATATATATATATATATATATTCAGTGTTATCTTCATTTTATATGTCAAAAGGGTTTTGTGGCTCCCAGGTGTTTTCTTGGGTTTGGCTTGGGTTCACTTCTATATGGAGTTTCTGTGCATGTTCTCTTACTGTTTGTGAGTGCGTACTTCCCTTATGTAGTCAATAATATTAAAGCCTAAATTTAGTCATTTTAGCAGCCCAGGTACATGTTCTCCTAATTGCAGATTCATATGATTTAGTTTCACTCCTGAGAAATTGTTCCTTTGATAAGACTTTTTTTTTTTTTTTTTAATGTAACAGAGCTAAATCAGTAAACATGCATGCACACTAAGGACATGACATTAAGGAGCACCAGAAAATGCCAGAAGCTTCTATGAAATCATTGTCATGCAGGTCTATGACAGTAGTCAGTCGAGCGATCTCTATGGCATGACTAAACAAATGTTCTGATTTGCTATGTGTCTATGCATTAACATCATGGCATCGAATGAAACAAAAGCCCTTAAATAATACTTTTATCTTTTTTTTTTAAAGAGTGATGAACAGGGTACAAGTGCCAGTGATTAGACCCCCTCATGCAACAAGACTGTAAGCAGAGGAAAACATTTAACCATCTCAGGGCAGTGAGGAGCTGAAGAGAAGCATGTTTGACCCTAATTTGCACCATTTGCACTAGGCACTAAAATTCAGCAAGGTCCCTGTGGTCCAAGAAACTCTTGACTTAAGCAAAGCCATTGTGTGAATTTGAACAAGAATCATGCATGAAAATTTTTTGGGAGGACAGCTGTTCGGTTATTCATTGTTGTTAATTCATTCATTCATTCCATGCCCTAGAAAGAAAATACAGACATGGGTACAATACCACATCTAAAGTATAAAAAATTAGATTTCAACTAGGTTTTGTTCCCTTTAAAATAGTATTAGTAATTGACTACAACTAAATAGTTTGCTGTTTGATATAATTAGAAAAGACAAGCAAAATATGAGCTCGTTTTTGAGGTAACATAAGCCCATAGACAATTCAACATAGAAAACTCTTTACCAAATGATAAAAAAAACAAAGCATTAATTCTCCTCTCATTATCTCTTTTCCTGTAGGGTAGATACAAACTATGGAAGAAAGAGATGCACAATCAAGTGACTCTTTGAACGTGAATATTACTGTTCAGGGTGACAATGTTATCGCTCCAATTTTACATAATGTACAGGGAGCAGAGGACATTACTGTCACCCAAAGTGTTGCTGGTAAGGCTTACTATTTTGTTGTTCAATTTAAATAAAAATTTGAGTATGTACTGATATTTTACCTATAGATAAAAATAACATATATTGTTGGAAATTGTGAATCCTTGTTTTAATAAACCTGCAACCTGTTTGTAGGTACAAACATATCCAAAAGTGAGACCAGAGGTATGTAACTTTACATTTTTATGATCTAGATGGCACATTTAATCTGTTAATTAACCACATCTCAGGTGTTAACGTGGCCTGACATTTTTCCATCATTTGTTCCAATAATTCACATTTATATAACAGAATCTAATTTGGTCATTTGTTATTGTTATTTGTTCTCAGATGTGATGGCTGTGATAACAGAATATAAGGAGTCAGTAGTCTCCATGTATGAATACACCAGGGAATATGACTCCCTTGCTGGTGAGCAGGTGCTCCTAGCAGATCGTTATGTTGATCCCCTGATCATTCCGCAGCACAGAATAAAGAAAGAAAGAGAAAAAGAAATGCGCTCCAAAGGAAATGACTTTTTCAACCTCAAGAATTATGATATTAACCAAGGCATTAGTGCTGCAAATTTGTTCAGTCAAGATCATGGTCCAAACAGTGACTGTCCAAAAGCTGTTATTCTCCAAGGAAACTCTGGAAGTGGAAAGTCTTTCATAACACAGAAAATCATGCTGGACTGGGCTGAGGGAAATCTCTTTGCAGGGATTTTTGATGTAGTCTTTCACCTTAGATGTGCAGAGCTTAATGTTATTTCTGAGAAAATAAGTCTTGTGGAACTTCTAAATTGCAGTGAGGAAATGACTCCAATCTTAAAAGATAAGCAAAAGAGAATTCTTTTCCTTGTGGATGGGTTTGATGAATTCCAATGTTCTCTCCCTGGAAGGCCATTGCCTGTCACAGTTTATGCCAAGGCTGAACCTGTTGCCATCTTGAGCTCCCTTTTGAGGGGAACCATGTTAAAAGATGCCTTCTTGCTGGTCACTACAAGGTCAACATCTACAGAGCGATTAGGAAAATTACTAAAGTGTCCACAACGCTTCACTGAGATTATGGGCTTTTCTGAGAAGGGAGTGGAAGAATATTTTCTAAAATTCTTTAAGGACACAGATCTTTCAAAGGAAGCACATGAGCAAGTAAAGACACATGAGACTCTCTACACAGCTTGCTTCAGCCCTGTAATGTGCTGGCTAATTTCCAGTGTATTTAATCAGAAGAGCAACATTTGTACAAGAGTGACAAGTAAATTTAAAAGTACCACCTCAGTTTTTATTGACTTTATGTTCATCCTGCTGGAACATCACTGCCGAGATTTAAATCAATCTGAAAAGGTTAGTCTGCTGATGCAACTTGGCCAGCTAGCTGAGGAAGGAATGCGTAATCGCAAAGTCCTATTTGAAAGGGGTGTTGTTCCCGATATGATCTTGAATCTGGCTGGCCTTCCGTTCCTTTGCACTTTTCCTCACAGAAAGGGAATTCACATGGAGGAAATGTTTAGTTTTATGCATCTCAGCTTTCAAGAGTTTTTTGCTGCACTGTTCTACATCTTACTTGACAAAACAGAGGCTGAGACAAAAATCAAGCAGCTTCTATCATCTGTTTATGGTCAGTTTGGACTTAAATGCATAAATTTGCATCTGTTCCCAGTCATCCAGTTTCTTTGTGGACTTTCCAACAAGAAAATTATTGACTTTGTTAATGAGAAACATGAAGTGTCTCCAGAAATTGGTTCCATGCTGGAGGAATGGATGCTGACATTTGTAAAAAGTAATAGAGTGGCACTTTTCAGCACTTTCCTTCTTCGTTGCTTGCATGAGGTTCATCATGAGAATGTTGTGAGGAACATTATGGAAAATTGGGAGAAAACGATTTCCGGAGTTAAAATTAAGCTGAGCTCTTCACAGGTGTCGGAGTATCATGCAGCAGCATACTGTCTACAGTTCTGTAGACGCATCAGAAGCCTACATCTGCATGCGAGTACAGTGCAGACCCTACAAATGATGGAAGCAGTGCTGAACAAATGTTCTGAAATACAGTCAGTATCAACTTCACTTACACATTATCTTCTGTGTAGCAGTTTACACAGACATGCATGAAGTAAATAGATCCAGAGTTTTACGACAAAATGTTTTTCTTCTTCTTTTCAAATTGGGGTTTACCCACCTTCAAGCATGTCAAAAAGTAAAAATTTCAAAATTTTAGATTTTCAAGAAGGATGGATTGTTGGTCAATTTAAAGGTTGATTGTCCTAAGCACTATTCGGACGGGACTAGTTTCACTGGGGGACGTTCGAGTTAGAATTTTTTTCAGCCGACGTCTATCATTTCATGTATGGATTCGGACGGGACTAACATCTCCGTGTTTATTACAGCGGTAGGCGTGTCTGTGTTTTACATGTGGGCGTTGCACAAGACCACGTGTTGAGGATGAGGATTTCTACTGGAGCGCAGAAAGCAGAAACTCAAATACTGGCACACTAGAGATTGTATGGTAGTTCACACTGACCAAAAAACACAAGAAAACGCGTTTTGGAAAAAAAAACATTTTCGGCAAACGCAGACATTCGCATTCGGACGGGATTAGATTTCTCAGAGGACCGCCGGGTTTGCTGAAAAACAGTAGGTAATTTGCTGTGGAATTTTTACAGAGGTCGTGTGAGAAAAAGACAGACATGGCAGATTCGGACGGGATTAAAATCACAAAGTACCTATGTGAAACAGAAATTTCTCTGACGTCCCCCAGTAAAACTAGTCCCGTCCGAATAGTGCTCTAGAGATAAATAACTTGGAAACTTGAAACATTCTATCTCAACCATGAACAGAATTTAAAGAAAAGAGCAAAACATTAAATAAGTTGAGTCAAACTGTTCCTTTAGCAAGATATATTCATTCTGCTCAAAGATGTGTTGAGAACAATCTTTCCGTCCTTAGGTCAGTTGTTGCTGACTAATAGAAAGTCAACAAAGTATTAAATGTAGTAATTGCTAAACCCTACTTGCTTAAAAAATCTTTTAACACAAATCTGTGAGTGTCTACTTCTTGCATGTCTAGTTTTAATGTCATGAATTAACCACAATGATGCATGCTGTAGGAAGATAATCAATTTATTATTTTGCCATAATAGCATGCTTTCTTATATCCCAGCAAAATGTCCCTGATGACAGATTTAAAATGATAAAATAGCACATTAGAATTTTATCCATAAACATTTAGTCTTGTGGAACATCAATGAATAAAAATAGTAGCCATTTAAGTAATATCACATGAGATGGAGCGCCATTATACTGAACATCAGCACAGCTGTAAGGCTTTGTAGTCATGAGTGTGCATTATATACACATATACTTGCGTAAATGGCAGAACTGCAGTGCCAGTCAAAACACACATTCTAATTCAATGGGATTTTTTTTTTTACTTTTGTAATTTATTTTTTGACATTCTAGAACAATACTGAAGATCTCAAAACTATGAAATAGCGCATATGAAATTATGTAGTTAAGTAATAACAACAACAATAAAAACAACAACAGTCAGTTATTATTTTGACATGAAAGTCAGCTGTTCTGGAACATTTCTTGCAAGAGCGGTATTGTCAAATGCATTTCCAATTAAGAGCTGTAATGAAGGGTTTACAGAGCATATAATTAGCAGACACATCTCAATATCACCTTTTTAAATGATATTATTGCATAATTTGGATGCCTTCAGTATTCTTTTACAATGCAGAAAGAAATAAAAATGAGGAACGACCATGGATTCAGAAAGTAATCCCAAACTTTTTAGCAGTAATGTGGATTCCCTTCTAAAATGACTTTGCTTCATTATTGATTAATTCTTCATTTTTTTTAGGCTGAAATATATTGAATAATTTTTTTTTCTCCCCAGTTTAACAGTAGACAATGTGTCAGATAATGATGTGCGGGCTCTGATCTCACCGATGGAAAAAGCAAAATACCTTCACTGTCTGAGGTGAACAAAGTACACTTTTGGTTTCACTTTCAAATCTGGATTCTTCTGGTCACTTAGTGTTTAGAATTGTTGCCCCGGAGTTTCTGTTCTAAATGTTAACTGTTAAAAATGTCTTGATTTTAATGCTCTCATCTAATATCATGGACAAACTTTACTGGACTATATGATTTATCATTGTTACTTAAAATGAGTTTATTATGAGGATTATTTGTAATAAGAACACTAATATATAATGGTTAACCTTTAACAATGACTTGCATATATTTGTTAATAAATGCTATTGGTAGTTATTAATAATTAAAAAAAAAATCTATACTGAGAAAGAGATATAGGTCTTATTTTAATATAAAACCTATATTTGTTCCTCAGCATAGATTTTTTGCTCTGGTTTCACTTCAATACAGGATAGAAAATGGAAGTCTGTCAGACGACAGTGCACAGATGATCATGACCAATTTGTCTGAGAAAGGTTCTGTTGGTGAAGTTCAGCTCCCAGTGAAGGTCATTAATTACAACCACACTGAAATTCTCCTGAACTGTCACAAATGCCTGAAGGATTCAGGATTTATCAGGTAAAATCGCACAGCTCCAGCAAGGCATCCTTTATACAGAAGCAACTAGTAAAAAATAAATAAATAAAAA
Organism: Clarias macrocephalus; assembly: GCA_011419295.1. Lineage (NCBI taxonomy): Eukaryota > Metazoa > Chordata > Actinopteri > Siluriformes > Clariidae > Clarias > Clarias macrocephalus. Next base: position 26,911 of record JAAGKR010001902.1, read on the forward strand.
TTTAAGATTATAGGGCAAGAGTAAAATAGCCTGTCTGTTTATATTCCAATAAAAATAATCATAGATACTGGAGAATGCTTTTTAGATAGAATTTAGAGAAATCTGATTAGAATATTTTTGGGGCTGGGTTTGAAGCTTGGTTCATTAGATAAAGAGTCACTATGCTTATGCTGAGAAGTTTAAGGGTGTGTTGTGTAATAAATATTAGTGTGTGGTGATGAAGTAACAAGTTTACATATGGAATTTTAAGAAACTATATATACTGTATACAGTAGGTGGCATGCTGGCATTAGTGGTTAGCACTGTAGCCTCGGACCTCCACAATTGAGGGTTTTATTGATGGTGCATATGCAGCAAGTAAAAGTCAGCTTGTGCAAATAAGGCAGCTTGTCTATGTCGCATTTAGAGAATTTTGGATAAATACTGGATGCAATTTGTCACACCTTCTTATGAAAAACACTGTGCTTGTTGCAGTATGTATTTTGTCCCACTGGACACAATGACAACATAGGAAGCATGTAATAAGTGCCTAGTGGTGTGAACTGATCAGACATCGTAGTAACTCGGGTTCAATCTCTCTCTCTCTCTCTCTCTCTCTCTCTCTCTCACTCAGTCTCTTTCTCTCTCTCTCTCTCTCTCTCTCTCTCTCTCTCTCTCTCTATATATATATATATATATATATATATAAATATATAAATATATATATATATATATATATATATATATATATATATATTTTTTTTTCGTAGTATTTCAAATAGCATGAAAGGAGAGCGTCTGGTACTATAAAAAATCTCATAGTTTTGCTACATCAATTATTTCCACCTTATGGAAAATAACAAACATAATCATTAATTCTTATTTAATACTGTAGTAACATTACCCAGAAATAAAACCGCTACAGAAACCTTCACATCAAAATATATATATAAATAAATATATATAAATATATAAATACTGTATGTTTTTCATATTTACCATAATTTCCATATTTGCACAGCTTGAGGGCAGCTACTTTAATGAACAGAGAAGAGAGCCTTTGTGACATTTTTTCAATAGAACATTTCAAGAAGTGAGTCCATTTTCATATTCATATTGCTTGCAATAATATCAAAATTGCACTTTTATTATCCAATTTACCTATATTATCTCAACTTGATAATTGATTGAAAAGTTTTTAAAAAAGTTTAAAAGTTTAATTGATTGAAATGATAAGTATTTCTTTTTAAAAAAGTATATTTTAAGTAAATTTTAGTATAATCATATTTCAAATCTCTTTACTTTTTTCCAGTAAATTGAAATGGTTTAAATTCTTTTTTTATTAAATTTTTTTATTACAGCTACCGAATAACTATTCAGCATTTCGATTCCTCTGTGAAATGTGGATTGGGTCTTATGTACCTGTCAGTGGCCTCTAACCCAGTGATTTCCAATGATGATCTGAAAAATCTCCTTGAGAAAACATATAATCATAATGAAATGTAAGTCTGTGCTGTCTTTCTCTTACAGCTGTGAAATGCATTTAAATAAAACATTTTGATTTCTGTCAAAAATAAATTAATGCAGTAAAATGGGGGATTTACATTGTCCATTATTATTGTATGCTTTTAATTTAATTTCATTTCATTTCAATTAATCAAACAAAATTACCTATACATAACTCCAAACATGCCATGGTGCCAATTCCTGATGAGGCATTTTAGTAACAAACATTGAATTATTTTAAACTATATCTTCCAATACTTGAGAATTGTTTTATTATTATTATTATTATTATTATTATTATTATTATTATTATTATTATTATTATCGTTGGTAGTTGTTCTTATTTTTACAGGCCATCCTTCTCCTTCGACGAGCAAATGAGGACTGTCTTTTCAGTCCTCAAGTCCATGCCATCTCTGAAGGAGGTTACATTCCGCTTCAGAAGCTTATCTGAGACTTGGGCAGCTGATGAAGTGATTCATTTCCTCCAGACGTGTTCTAGTCTACCATTCTTTGAGTATGATCATATATGTTTTGATTTTTGATGTTAAGTAATTGTCTGTACTCTTGTTAAATATTGGTTTGTTTTACTCTATATGGCAGATTGAAGGTGGGCAGTGACAGCGAAACTCTGGGAATGATCAGAGGAGAAGCTTTGGGGTTAGCATTGAGTTAAAAGCAACAACACCAAATTTTTCTAGCCTTAAAGTATTTAAGATCACATGCCCTAAGTATTCACATAAGCAAAACAACACAACTTTACTAATTTATATATTTGATAATTTTATATACTTTAACTAATTTGGTTTTTGTTGTCTCTCTCTCTCTCTCTCTCTCTCTCTCTCTCTCTCTCTCAGTGATTTTAACAGAATGTCCATATTGTATTTTGGGTGCTGTCATGTGGATTATAAAGACTACAGTGGCTTGACGTATGTTTTAAAATGTCAAAATTCAAAATATAAATTCATATGCATGCATGTATTGCATGTGTAAAAATACACAAAAAAGCTCATTCATAAAAGCTAGGATAATAATCAAAATGTTCAAATAGAATATGTTACAGTATATGTTTTCTATTTTTACATTTGCCGTATAATTACTTAAATATTGTTGTTTTTATACCAGAAAATTCAGCTTGACAAAATTCTGAAATGGATGACTAAAAAAAAAAACTAATAATAATAATAGTTATATCTTGAAATACAGACCAAGAGAAGGTTACGTGCCAGATGATGTACACGGAGTGCTGCCCTGTATGACCCTCACTATGACAAACCACACAGATTTCTACAACGCTTCATGGGCAAAATTCTTCCCTCATTATAACAAGCTTAAAGCAATGACTGAGTTGTGAGTTGTCTTCTAAATCCAAACATGTATTAAACAAACTATAAGACACAAATAAAACAATTCACAGATATTTGTCTAATTTGCATAACATTGATCTAATGTGCCCTATGTTATCCTGTCATGTTGCTGGATATTACAGTTGTCCAGAGTATGATCAGCATTTGGATAAAGTGTTATGCCACATGAACACTATTCCTGCTCTGCGCGAGTTTGATTTGGCATTGAGATTTTTGACAGTTGGTGGCGCTTCCAGCATTCTGCACCTTTTCTACACATCCTCCAGCCTGTGGAAGATTGGGTAAATGTGCAATCTATTTCTAATAATTCTTGAAAAAATATAAAAGTTTATACCATAGTATTTATCTTTTGAAATTGAAAGATTGAAGTTTGGAAGTTGAAAGGTATCATGTATATTTCTGACAAATGTTAATAAGCTGTGCTATGCAAGTAACAGTTTTCTTATCAGTCATAATAAATATAATAATAAATTAAGAAAATAATAATAATAATAAATAGAATAATAAGTTGTAATAAATTTTGCTTTGGTCTGTGTGACTCTCATTTGAACTAGTGTTATGCTGTCAAGGCCAAAAAGGAAAGAACTTGCTGTGGAACATACTGCCAGAGGAGACAAAAGGTGGTAGGAGTAGTTTCTTTCTTCTCTATTTTTCAATATAAAATTTAAAATACAACTACGAGATGAAGAAGGCTTGGTTAATTGGTAGCTATTAACATATCCATCTTCATCACTTAAAAAACAGACAGACTGGACATGTAGCTCCTGTTAAAATGTTTTATCGCTTTTTATTATCATTCTAATGCTTATTATTTTATATCCACACATGTCCAAGCCTATGAAATTAGCCCAAATTATTTCACACCTATACACACTTTATAATTACTTCTGTAAATTACTATACAGAAGATTATCCTGGTATGCAGTACAAGCTATTATCATCAACACTAGCCTCCCAGTGAAATGTCACAAAATTTTTTGAAAAAACAGTTACATATGTACAGAGCCGTGTAAGTCATCTAGAGGAAAAAAAAAAATCTGTGGCAACGGTTTTGTAATTCGTTCCCTCAGTTTAACAATCTGTGTGTCAGATTTTGTAATCCGTACCCACAGGTTTGTACACAGACTCCTTTTTGATGAACAGGAAACTCCCCGGTATGTTTTAATTATTTTATTGTGGATTATTATGTGTAATACAGCAAACTGTCTGAACTGCATGCAGTGATTCTCTAGCTATCAGTTGTATCAGCTTTGAGGTAGAATACTACGATTTAATAAGAATTATCTGCATCTTGAATGATCTTGATAATTTGTGATAATTAGCACATTATTATTATTATTATTATTATTATTATTATTATTATTATTATTATTATTTAATCAACCTGGCCTTGTGTATTATGACCGACTGTTGACTTTCTTCCTCTTTTGTAAGTCTTTTGAATAAAAGCCTATTCTAAATGCATAGTCTAAATGTAACAATAACAATACTAGCAGTAATAGTAGTAATAACAACAACAATTATTATCATTTTATAACACTATAAAAGAGTACATTTAAGCACACTTATCATAAAATAATTCATAAATGCTTTATTTATAAATAACCTGGAAATTAGTCCAAATCCATCCATCTTATAGGGTAAGGAATAAGTGAGCTCAAGGTGGATGGAAGCCTAAGGGTAGACACAGAGGGTCATTGGGCAGCAATCTGTATGATGTATATAAACCGTAGTAATAGAATGTCATTTACTTTTATCTTTTAAAGTTTTTTTTGGGGGGGGGGGGGGGGGGGGGGGGGGGGGATTCTTAATATAATACAATCACCAAAACAAGTCTTCATGTTAAGAATGAATAGTACACAAACACCTTTCCAAAACTTTAATAGGTTATTTATAAATAAAGCATTCATGAATTATTTTATAATAAGTGTACTTAAGTGTACTCTTTTATAATAATAATAATAATAATAATAATAATGTGCTGATTATCACAAATTATCACAAGATTTTAATGCAAATAATTCTTATTAAATCATTGTATTCTACCTTAAATTGATAGCTAGAGAATCACTGTAAGCATGCAGTTAAGACAGTTTGATGTATTACACTTAATAATCCACAATAAAATAATATACAATCAGATTTATTAACATGTACCGTAGAGCTTCCTGTTCTTCTAAAAGGAGTTTGTGTAGAAACCTGTGGGCACGGATTGCGAAAACGTGCGCACGGAATTATGAATTTGTAGGTACGGATTACTTTCACAGATTGTTTTTTTTTCTTCTCTAGGTGACTTCCAGGGCTCCGTAAATACACACTTAAGCTGTAGCATTTTTGCAAAACTTGCTTAGAATTGTCTCTTGTTAATAAAGAAGTATGATGTGAAAGAAATTTTTTTTAATACAAAATGGCAACTCCAAAGGCACCAGAGAAGGGGTTTGCCACTTTTATTTTTTCCCAGGAATATTGCAAACCTTATGAAGAATGGCAATTTGAAATAAAAAAAAAATCTGCAAATTTAAAGAAGAAAAAAGGGAGGGATTTGTTTCTATCCCAATTAACAAAAAATGTTAGAAAAGTTCTAAATCAAATTGTTGAATAAATTGTTTGTTATGAGCCATATAATGCAGTCCTGCAGTTATATATAATATAATATTGTCCATGGTGACAATAACACTATTTTGTTTTTGTCATCATTGTAGTTCTGGGAGCTCTGAAACACATAAGGATAATGGGAACACTGTCTACTTACCAAAACAGCCCAGGTGGGGACTCTCTGAATAGTCGCATATGTACCCTCACTCTCCTGAACTGCATGCACCACTAGAAAAAGTTAATATTAACTAGTAGACCCAAGTTTTTCCAGATAAGTGCAATATTTCTCTCCTTAATTCATAGTTTGAATTCAGAAATAAAATACGATGTCCAGAACCTCTGCTCAGAGCTAAGAGTATGGAAAAACAGCAACATGACTTACAAGTAACAATCTCTGTTTCTTGTAAATTATCTTATACTGCCAGGAAGTTGTAAAAGAAAAAATATACACATTTTGTTTTTGTTTTTTTGTTACCTTGTGCTGGATTTTAGGTTGTCCTTAAGATTTAATGGCTCCAGTCCCAAAACAAAAGCACTTTTTGCAAGCATTTCAATCACTGTATCAAAAGGAGTAATGAAGTTAAACTGGAGAAGCTTCTTTCAGTCGTTTTATGAGACTAAAGGGTTAACTCAGAGGTAAGGACAGCATTTACTTCAAGTTTATTTTCTATGTACTGAATGACCCGGTTATCTATTGCTGATGCCTCGGTCTGATTTTACAAATTACTAGGGTGTATGAGAACTTGTGTGTGTGTGTGTGTGTGTGTGTGTGTGTGTGTGTGTGTGTGTTTGTGTGTGTGTGTGTTTGTGTATGTGTGTGTTTGTGTTGGGTGGGGAGGGGGGTGTTTGGGGGAGCTACTATATACTAAACAATTATTTGAAAATATAAATTATACAATAACATCTTACTCATATAAAAAATAGTATTTTGCCAAAGATAATTTTACTTACAAAGATAAATTTTCTTTTTACTTTTCCGTAACAAAACAGAAAATATAATTAAATCTCTGTACCTTATGTTGGCAGATAAAGGTGGAAATTTTGTGGAAAAAAATACCTTTGTGTTGTTTTTAAAATGAGATATTCACTGCTTGTGCCAATATTGAAAAAGAAAAATAGGCTTAAGTTTTAGGCTCGATCAAGTGCTATCTGTATATTTTCTGTCATTGATAACATTTCTTTAACAGTGTTGGGAAAATCTTGGGGCTCTCCATTCAATTAAATTAAATTTTATTTGTATAGCGCCTTTAACAATTGTCATTTCTGCAAAGCAGCTTTACATAATCAAAATAATTATTTAAATTTGTATGGAATGTGAATGTGTATGAATAAAAATGGTCAGATATGATGAGCAAGCCGAGGGCGACAATGGCAAGGAAAAACTCCCTGAGATGGCAATAGGAAGAAACCTTGAGAGTAACTGGACTCAACAGGGAACCCATCCTCATTTGGGTGGAACAGAAAGCAGTAATTAGTAGTTATTGGAGGCTCAGGTAGACTTGTAGCAAATTCCAGTCCTGAACTATTGAGCGACTGCAGTCAAGTCCGCAGACAAACAGCTGTCAACATCAGTCGAGGCCAGAACCGTCTTCATAGTAGAATGAAACCGTCCCCAGACACCGGACGCATCCCAAAGAGACACACGGGGCATCCATGTAACGAGATCTCCAACCAGAAGCGGGGCACCAGGATGAGTTAGGCAGGTTCAGGGCGCAGAGGGAGTCTGGATCAGTGGCAGCTCAGGAACGACATGTGTAGCTTGACAGAGAGTGGGAGAGAGCAGAAGAGGAGAGATAACAGTTAGGTATGGTCACAGTCACATAATATATAAGGTGAATGTACTGTATATTTAGTGTAGAGTGCAAGCAGGGACTCCTGCAGGACTAACTATAACAGCATAACTAAATGGGATAGCCAGAAGGAAACACCGACATGAGGGCTCCCTGAGATGTAAAGCAACCAATCAGCTCACTGTCAACAAACCTGAGTGATCAATGAGAGTGGGGAAGATAGCATCTAAACATACCAGTTCACCATAATACTCTACGTCCATGAGTCCCCCAGATCTGCTCCTTTATCTACAGCAAATCTATTTACAAAATGCTTGGTTAAATAAATAGGTTTTTAGCCTAGACTTAAACACTGAGACTGTGTCTGAGTCCCTAACATTATTTGGAAGGCTATTCCATAACTTTGGGGTTTTGTAAGAAAAAGCTCTGCCCCCTGCTTTAGTTTTCATAATAGACAGGCAGCTTGCATCCTTTGATCGAAGGAGGCGTGGCGGATCGTAAGACAATAGCAGTTAACTAACATACTGCGGCGCGAGCCCATTTAATGCTTTATATGTCAAAAGTAGTATTTTAAAATCAATTTGAAATTTCACAGGGAGCCAGTGAAGTGAAGATAAGATAGGGTTGATGTGCTTGTATCTTCTGGTTCTAGTGAGGACTCTGGCTGGTGCATTCTGAACTACTGTAATTGAAGCTTGTTTATGCCCGTAGTTGAACAACTAGACAGTAAGGCGTTATAATAGTCCAACCTAGAGTTGATAAAAGCATGAACTAGTTTTTCTGCATCGTTTAGTGACAATATATTCCTTAACTTGGCAATATTTCTGAGGTGAAAAAATGCTATCCTGGTGATATTGTCAACATGAGCTTCAAATGAAAGACTAGAATCTATAATCACACCGAGGTCTTTTACTGTTGCACTAGATAGAACAGAAAGGCCGTCTAAAGTTACAGTGTGATCTAGAATCTTGTTTCTTGCTGCATGCGGTCCTATGACTAGAACTTCTGTCTTATCAGGATTAAGCAGAAGGAAGTTAATTGGCATCCAGTCTCTTATATCCTTTATGCATTCCTCAACTTTAGCAAGCTGGTTTTTCTCATCTGGTTTTGCTGAGATGTATAACTGTGTGTTCTCAGCATAACAATGAAAACTAATATAATGCTTACGGATTATGTTGCCCAGAGGAAGCATGTAAAGGGAAAAAAGCAGTGGGCCTAAAACTGAACCCTGTGTAACACCAAACTCCACTAGAGAACATGCAGAATAATCACCATTTAAATCTACATACTGATAACGATCAATCAAATAGGATGTGACCCAGGAGAGGGCTGTTCTCTTAATTCCCATGACATGTTCTAATCTGAGAAGAACAATACCATGATCAATTAATCAAATGAATCATTCTATATATTAAGTAGAAACTAATGCAAATTAAATCGTATGAAATATCATACGATATTCATAAAAAAAAAAGAAAATCAAAATGATGAATAAAATTAATTATGATTGACATTTCACGACCCTGACTGGCAAAATGACAGACAACGAGAAAGTCAAATGTAACCTCTGGTCTGAATCTGTTGTCACTTCCTGCATGCTTTTGTTCTGAGGTCTGAATACCCATGTGCACATTTTAAGTAATAAATCCTTACTACATGAGATTAATTCAGCTCTTTATACATTACAGCAGAATTGCTGTTGAAGTGAAACTGCTGATTTTTTTTTTTCACTTCAGAGACCCATGCTTTGATGAGAAAACAAATGCCTTGCTGTCTTTCCTGCGTGATGTACCTGGACTAGAGGAAGTGGAGCTTGGCATACACAGTCTAACTGAAAGTTGTGCTCCCAGTATCATCTTTCACTGTCATCAAAACCCCAATATCCGTATTATCTGGTAGGAGAAAACCCTGCTCATGTGCTGTACCTAGGTTTTATACATGCTACTAACATTGCAAGCTACGGCTTCGTGCTAGACTCCAAGTTGTCTGATAATATGAATATAAACATATTTGAATGAAAATATCTTAAAAATATAATTAATAATTTCATTAATAATTTGTTTTACCTCCTCCTTGAGTGCTTCTGTTTTTTTTTTTTTTTTTTTTAACAGTTTGTTGTTGGAAAATGATGAGCAAAATGAAAAGGTCCAGACCTCTTCATCTTTAACCATTGAAAGAAACTCCAGAGACTCCATGTAAATCATAATTTATTTGTATTTTTGACCTTCTAATTAATTATGAAATCTGCTGTGAGATAATTGGACAAAGAAGATTTGTATTCTACAATAAAGCTTCCATTTTAGCAATGCTGGCTCTTCATAGTAATAGGATAAGTATAATTATAATTGTGAGATGTTCGTGCTTTATCTCCCTTTCTACACGTGTGAATACGAGTTGCAGTCAATAAAATATTCATAAAGTCACTTTTGTGATATGTATTTTACACTTTATCAAATTGTTTGAATGCTGAGTTTTTATAAATATCAATTTTAATTCTTATCTTCTTTTAAGGGCTACTGTGAAAATCCACATGCAAAGCAACACTCCTGAACAGTTTGTCATTCACCTCAAGTTACCATGTTCTGAGATCGGCAACCTTGATGTATCTAGTCTTCTTTACAGAATGAGGCGCCTTAATGGTTTAAATAACATGTAAGTATAATGTAACAGTTTTAAAATGTACAGAAATGTAGACTAAATTAATATGTTCTGATGTTTAAAATACATACTGAAATTTGTGGAATCTTTTGCATGTTCTTCTCTCTCTCTCTCTCTCTCTCTCTCTCTCTCTCTCTCTCTCTCTTTTAAATGTAGATCCCAAGAGTATGAAGTACAAAAAAACGAGTTGATCTCAGTCCTTCACTCTGTTCCTAAACTTCAAAAACTTGATATTAGAGACTGAGAACCTAATTCCTAGCTACGCTACATGGGTCCATTCCTTTAAAACCTGCCACAATCTTACAAGGATCTTGTAAGAACAAGTACCATGGTTTTTTACTCTAATCAACAACTAAATCTGGATCACACAATTTGTGAGGACAGATTCTTAAAGAAGCTCCACATCAGATGATAATATATAAGAGAGCAATACATTTTGATTTTATAAAATAATAATTTTTTAAAAATTATTTTAACACTTTTATTAAAAATTTTTCTGTACTGTATGTTACACAGCAAAGTCATTTTAGTTAAAAAAGCTCAGTGTCTAGGCAGGTTCTGAATTATTATTTCATATCTGTATCTAATCATTTTATAATATATTCTTTTTTTTGTACTTCCACATTATTTATCATTAAAATCCTTCCAGTTACAACATGTGCGTGTTGCTTGGAGTATGAGATGATGGAGGGGTGAACAGATGAAAACAGACTAAATATGGTTAACTTGTGAAATTTGTACGGGCCAAAGTCTGCCTCTAAAACAGCATTTTTATTACACTGTAATTATAGTATATATTTAGTACATATATTCCCCTTAAATGTACCTTGGTGTTTTATGATAGAAATATATACCAGACATTTACAGCAGTATACTATTTAGCAGTAATATTAAAATTTTTGGTCCTACACACTTCACCTTCACAGATATGATATCCCTAAAGAAAGTCTGCTCTTTCTCCATTCATCAGAAAAACTTCATATAAGGGAGTTTTTTTTCTTGTTACCATTACATGTACTAATCTGCCTTAGGGTAATAACCAATCAGTATTATCCACCCTAGTGCCTTATGTGACAAGGTCAGTTTGAATTCTAATAAACAAATTCTTTGCCTTGTGAAACTGTGTCTCTTGGTTTCCTCTTCTCACTGTGTGCATAAGTGAAGTGTGAGCAGCAGGGTCAGCGGCACACACAGCTGTCTCTGGTCTCAGTCGAATGATGGTTTATTACAAAGAGAGAGAAGAAACTATAATCAACCATTTGGATATGTTGTACTTTAATTTGGGATTCATCTAATAAGAACCTGCATATAAGATTTATAATAATTTGTAATTTAATAGATTTGAATAAATTTGACTACATTGACATTTACTATTCCATCTATACAGTGATGTAGCATGGGTAAAAAGTTTTAGGAAGCCAACTGAGACAAGCCTTCTGTGTTCTTTTTATTTGATCATATTTGTGTGTGTGTGAGACAGCATATGTGGCCACTTTAACCGTTTCATTGCTCTTTGTCAACAATATGATAGGTTACTCCTTCAATGTTTTTCAGAAAGTTAAGCCAACTTTGCCCTGTCATGATTTTGCATTGTCAAAGTTTGACAATAGTTGAAGGCCTTTTACAACTAAGCACTGTCTTCCAGTAGGGGGAGACATTGTGCAGCAGGTGGATGAGCTGATGGAAACGTCAATACCATACGAGAGGTCAAATAATGAGTTGAGGACATGATGCAAACTATAAAATAACAACAATATTTGTAAGTGCATGATTTATATTACGTTATTAGATTCCTTATTCTTGTATGGAAATATGTAATATGTAAACAAAACACGTGAACAATTGCTGAGATACAATGAAGCAGGAAAACAGCAGTGAGCACTCGATACCGTGTCTATACCGCTTTATCCTGTACACCGGGATGCAGGAGACTGCGTGAGGAAACCCACCAAGCATCGAGTGGGTTAAAAACAGAACCACGGTGAATTAAACGATTGTAGACTGTAGGTGGCGGTAATGTTCCAAATGGTACTTGGGGCAGGAGGTGGGATACACCCTGGAGTGCTTCTAAACCCGAAGAAAAAGAGCAGCGTACAGTAACTTCCGACTTGTTTTCTAAGCATTTAAAGGGCTGTTATGAGTAAGTTAAACATCACTTATAATAAAATAATTTCTGTATGTTATACAGCGAAGTCATTTTTGTTAAGTAAGCTATGTGCGTAGGCAGGTTTATTACGAGTACTTTCACATTATTTATCTTTAAAATCCTGCCAGTCACAATATGTGCGTGTTGCTTGCAGTATGATATGATGGAGGGGTGAACAGAAACAAACAGACTAAATGTGGAACAAGTAACGTTAACTTGTGAAGTTTGAACGGGACATACTGTACTGTGTTTCTGACATGGAATCATATCACTCTGACGATCTTAATTAATAAGAGAAATTTAGAATCTGCGCATTAATTGCTTAGTTCGTAATTTATATGCCATTTGTATTTAATATTACAACAAGGAGACACGTTACTGCATTAAACGTATAAAAATACGTAGCAGAAGTAGGTAATATTTACGGGACACCGTAAGGTGTTTCCGGCAGTGTACCAGACGCGCATGCGCAGGTTGCAGATTTCTGTTTAAAAAAAATCTAAATTTGAATATTATGGTGATCTTGTAACAATAAAATAAAGCATGTTTCATTTTTAGTCGCTCAAAAAATGTGTCACAACCGACGCGATTTATTGAGCTTTTTGAGCCCCGCTACACATGATAAAAAAGTATAAAAGTATGACGGCACATAGAAGCAGACAGCATTTCTGGATTGCTGTAGGCGGATAATTCAAGTTTGTCTTTTTATTTCATAAATTCGAGGACTCAAATAGACATTCAGTATTTTATTTGAAAGTAACCTTCAACCCAGCAAAATGTTTTTGTTGCATGCAGAAATAAAATTTAGTTTTCTCTGTAGCAGTTCATTGATTTCCTAAATGCAACACACTATAGTTTTTTATATATAGCATAAATGTAAAAAAAAAAAAATTATATATATGCTGTGTTATCTTCATTTTATTTGTCAAAACGTTTTGTTTTTTTTTCTGTGGGAAACGGGTCCAAATGGCTGTTGGAGTGTTTAAGGTTGCCGGCCTCTGCCCTAGTCAGTCCTATGCTTGGGTTCACTTCTATATGGAGTTTCTGTGCATGTTCTCTTACTGTTTGTGAGTGCGTACTTCCCTTATGTAGTCAATAATATTAAAGCCTAAATTTAGTCATTTTAGCAGCCCAGGTACATGTTCTCCTAATTGCAGATTCATATGATTTAGTTTCACCCCTGACAAATTGTTTTTTTAATAAGACTTTTTTTTTTTTATGTAACAGAGCTAAATCAGTAAACATGCATGCACACTAAGGACATGACATTAAGGAGCACCAGAAAATGCCAGAAGCTTCTATGAAATCATTGTCATGCAGGTCTATGACAGTAGTTGGTCGAGCGATCTCTATGGCATGACTAAACAAATGTTCTGTGTCTATGCATTAACATCATGGCATCGAATGAAACAAAAGCCCTTAAATAGTACTTTTATCTTTTTTTTTAAAGAGTGATGAACAGGGTACAAGTGCCAGTGATTAGACCCCCTCATGCAACAAGACTGTAAGCAGAGGAAAACATTTAACCATCTCAGGGCAGTGAGGAGCTGAAGAGAAGCATGTTTGACCCTAAATAGAAAGCGGGCATGGTTTGCACCATTTGCACTAGGCACCAAAATTCAGCAAGGTCCATGTGCTGGACCACTGCATCAACTTCATGAGAATCTGGGTGAGTGCAACAACACCTTACAAGCTTATTACCCCTTGATTAATACGATTGAAAGTAGTAAAAAATAAAAATAAATTATTATTGTTAGCGATGCACTGATTGATTGGTGAGAGACCGGAATAGGTTTTACCTTGATCAGCTAATTACACTAAGATCTAAATGATTTTGTGCAAATTGCGCATGAACTCCTATTAGCACAGCAGATCACAAGTTCGAATCCCATTACAGCCAGCAGTCTATGTAGTGTGTTGGCTGTGCACTTAATATTAATCAAAGCAGCACCAGCCAATCAGTCTTCATCAATCTCTCATTCCAGCCCTTAACACAGCGTCTGCAAGCAGTTCAAAAGTTGTAAATAAATATTTGAGGTTTTAATATTGACGTTTTTTAGTGTGAGTGAGTGTGCGAGTGAGCCAGAGGTGGGTAGAGTAGCCAAGAATTGTACTCAAGTAAGAGAAGCTGTACTTCAAAATAATATTACTCAAGTAGAAGCAAAAAGTAGTCATCCAAAATATTACTCAAGGAAGAATAAAAAAGTATTCAGTGAAAAGATACTCAAGTACTGAGTAACTGTTTCATCGTAATGTCCAATTTATTTATATATACTGTATATATTTAGAAATTATGTAAGCAGCCAGACAACTTGTTTCAAAAAGCTTTTGAAACAAATACCTACTGTAGGTAACATATGTATGTTTGAACGGTGTAAACTTTATCCAATGTAAGATATACTGTATATTCAGTTGCCCTGCAAATGGCTCAGCAGATAGAAAATAACATTAGAACAAGTGTACAAGTGGTCTCACAGACAACTTGTATATTTTTTAGCCTCTAGCATATTTGCTAATTAAATATTTTAACATTGCAACATTAAATAAAACAGTTAAACTAACCGTGACATGTTTCTTTCGCTGTCTACCATGGAATGTGTGTGGTCATTTGACCACATGTGGTTATTGTTATTGCGGCTGATAAAGTAAAAGAGTATGGCGTAAAAGTAAAAAATATGGCGTGATAAAACTACTAATAGCAGTAATTAAAAAAAAAGTTACTCAAGTAAATGTAACGGAGTAAATGTAACTCGTTACTACCCACGTCTGGTGCGTGTGCGTGCGTGCGTGTGTGTGTGAGTGTGTGTGTGAGAGTGAGTGTTTAAGCGAGTGAGTTTGTGAGTATCCAAGTGTGTATCCATGTGCATGCTTGTGTGTAATGGAGGTAAAAAAAACAAACAAATCATCTTCATTTCATCTAACTGCTAAAATAAAATGGATATTTAAATTTGTAGACTCACATGTATCAGTTCAGTAACCTGCACTATGCTCTCAGTAAAATATTTAATTGCTCTTCAAGCTCACTGGATCTGTCAATGTGTGAGGAAGCTATTTTAATTGATTATAAAATACTAATTTATTGGAAGATGATCAAACACACATGTATCAGTTCACAATGATCTTAAAAGTCAGGAATAAAATTATCTCCTGATAGCTAGAACATATACTCTAGTCAGGTAAATAGTTGGTCCAGTTCATCATTATTAGACCAAATGGAAATTAAACCATGCAACTTTTTTAATAGTCTGTGTCTGAGGAATATAGAAAAAACACATTAATATGTATAAAATGATATACAATGCAAGGTTCATCCATATCTAAATACCTATATACTGTTGCTCAAAAAGTGTATGAACCCTGCTTTGCCATCCCTGAATTTAAATTTTCGATTTGTTTTTATTTGTACAGTACCAAAAAAAGCTGTAACCTAAAGTAATTCCTTCTTCTTATGAATAGCATTATATTACTTTTGGTTTGTCAAATTAATTCATCAAAAGTTTCTTTGAAGCAGTTGTGGCAATAAACTATAGGGATGAGGCAATAGGATTTCAGGTGTTTTAATGAATTTTTTCTTGATATGATTTGATGCACAATATGATATCTGCGATATGATACAGTTAAAAGTTCGACCATGATGTATGACTACATATTACCTTTGCTTTATTCCTTTTCTTTTCTGTCATTGGTTTTATTCAATGTGTGAACAGTAACAATTTATGCAGAATATAATGTAAGTGGAAATAATATTTCTCAAAAACATGACTTCTTCTGATTAAATTTAATTAAATGTGTTTTGTATATTTGTTTTTTAATGTTGGCAAGCGAAACATGTTTTTTGGGTGTTATATTAAGTAAGGGGTGGCACTGTAGTGTAGCGGTAGCACTGTGGCCTAGCATCTCTGGGCCGATTCCTGCCTCAGGGACAGTTTGCATGTTCTCCCAGTGTTTGTTGGATTTCCTTTGGGTACTTCAGTTTCTTCCCAGAGTCTAAAGACTTGGACTACTTGGCGTTTCCAAATTGCCCGTCATGTGTGCATGTGTCTACAGGTGTGGCCAAAAGTTTTGAGAATTACATAAATATTGGAAATTGGAAAAGTTGCTGCTTAAGTTTTTATAATAGCAATTTGCATATACTCTAGAATGTTATGAAGAGTGATCAGATGAATTGCATAGTCCTTCTTTGCCATGAAAATTAACTTAATCCCGAAAAAAAACTTTCCACTGCATTTCATTGCTGTCATTAAAGGACCTGCTGAGATCATTTCAGTAATCGTCTTGTTAACTCAGGTGAGAATGTTGACGAGCACAAGGCTGGAGACCATTATGTTAGGCTGATTGGGTTAGAATGGCAGACTTGACATGTTAAAAGGAGAGTGATGCTTGAAATCATTGTTCTTTCATTGTTAACCATGGTGACCTGCAAAGAAACACATGCAGCCATCAGTGCGTTGCATAAAAATGGCTTCACAGGCAAGGATATTGTGGCTACTAAGATTGCACCTAAATCATCAATTTATAGGATCATCAAGAACTTCAAAGAAAGAGGTTCAATTCTTGTTAAGAAGGCTTCAGGGCATCCAAGAAAGTCCAGCAAAACGCCAGGATCGTCTCCAAAAGAGGATTCAGCTGCGGGATCGGAGTGCCACCAGTGCAGAGCTTGCTCAGGAATGGCAGCTGGCAGGTGTGAGCGCATCTGCACGCACAGTGAGGCAAAGACCTTTGGAAGATGGCCTGGTGTCAAGAAGAGCAGCAAAGAAGCCACTTCTCTCCAAAAAAAACATCAGGGACAGATTGATCTTTTGCAAAAAGTCATATTCTCGGATGAAGCCTATTTCTGATTGTTTGGGGCATCTGGAAAAAGGCTTGTCCGGAGAAGAAATGGTGAGCGCTACCATCAGTCCTGTGTCATGCCAACAGTAAAGCATCCTGAGACCATTCATGTGTGGGGTTGCTTCTCATCCAAGGGAGTGAGCTTACTCACAATTTTGCCCAAGAACACTTTCATGAATAAAGAATGGTACCAAAACACCCTCCAACAGCAACTTCTTCCAACAATCCAACAACAGTTTGGTGAAGAACAATGCATTTTCCAGCACGATGGAGCACATCATAAGGCATAAGGCAAATGTGATAACTAAGTGGCTCGGGGACCAAAACATTGAAATTTTGGGTCCATGGCTTGGAAACTCCCCAGATCTTAATCCCATTGAGAATTTGTGGTCAATCCTCAAGAGGCGGATGGACAAACAAAAACCCACTAATTCTGACAAACTCCAAGAACTGATTATGAAAGAATGGGTTGCTATCAGTCAGGATTTGGCCCAGAAGTTGATTGAGAGCATGCCCATTCGAATTGCAGACTGGGCAACATTGCAAACACTGACTCTTTGCATAAATGTCATGTAATTGTCGATAAAAGCCTTTGAAACGTATGAAGTGCTTGTAATTATATTTCAGTACATCACAGAAACAACTGAAACAAAGATCTAAAAGCAGTTTAGCAGCAAACTTTGTGAAAACTAATATTTGTGTCATTCTCAAACCTTTTGGCCACGACTGTATGTGTGTGATTGGCACCCCATCCAGGCTTCCCTTGACCCTGTACAAGAATATGAATGAATGATTGAATGAATATCAAATTAGGTATTTTTTTAATCCTGATAAGCAGCCTTAAATTAGTTCAAATTCAGCAATCAGACACAGGCAAAATATGGATTTATTTCAATTAAGCTCCAAGAATCTCAATGTATGAAGTTGAACAAGAAACATGCATGAAAAAACATATCTGCATATAATTTTATATGCTGGTTATACAATAGTCAGGTAAATTTTTTGGGAGGACAGCTGTTCGATTGTTTATTAATTAATTAATTAATTAATTAATTAATTCTTATTATATTATATTCATTCCATGCCCTACACAGGGAGAGCTAATACAGACATGAGTACAATACCACATCTAATGTATGTAAATTAGATTTCAACTAGGTTTTGTTTCCCTTAAAATAATATTTTCTTTTATGTAATTAACTACAACAAAATAGTTTGCTGTTTCATATAATTGGGAAAGACAAGCAAAATATGAGCTCCTTTTTGAGGTAACATAAGTCCATAGACAATTCAAACTCTTTACCAAATGAGGAAAAAACAAAGCATTAATTCTCTCGTTATCTCTTTTCCTGTAGGGTAGATACAAACTATGGAAGAAAGAGATGCACAATCAAGTGACTCCTTGAACGTGAATATTACCGTTCAGGGTGGCAATGTTTTTGCTCCAATTTTACATAATGTACAGGGAGCAGAGAACATTACTTTCACCCAAAATGTCGCTGGTAAGGCTTACTATTTTAATGTTCAATTTAAATAACAGCTTGAAAAGAAAATTTTGAGTATGTAGTCATGTTTTACCTATAGACAAAAATAACATATTGTTGGAAATTGTGAATCCTTGTTTTAATAAACCTGCAACCTGTTTGTAGGTACAAACATATCCAAAAGTGAGACCAGAGGTATGTAACTTTACATTTTTATGATCTAGATGGCACATTTAATCTGTTAATTAACCACATCTCAGGTGTCAGGCCACATCTCATGTGTCCTGACATTTTTCCATCATTTGTTCCAATAATTCACATTTATATAACAGAATCTAATTTGGTCATTTGTTATTGTTATTTGTTCTCAGATGTGATGGCTGTGATAACAGAATATAAGGAGTCAGTAGTGTCCATGTATGAATACACCAGGGAATATGACTCCCTTGCTGGTGAGCAGGTGCTCCTAGCAGATCGTTATGTTGATCCCCTGATTATTCCGCAGCACAGAATAAAGAAAGAAAGAGAAAAAGAAATGCGTTTCAAAGGAAATGACTTTTTCAGCCTCAAGACTTATGATGTCAACCAAAGCATTAGTGCTTCAAACTTGTTCAGTCAAGATCGTGGTCCAAACAGTGACTGTCCAAAAGCTGTTATTCTCCAAGGAAACTCTGGAAGTGGAAAGTCTTTCATAACACAGAAAATCATGCTGGACTGGGCTGAGGGAAATCTCTTTGCAGGGATTTTTGATGTAGTCTTTCACTTTAGATGTGCAGAACTTAATGTTATTTCTGAGAAAATAAGTCTTGTGGAACTTCTAAATTGCAGTGAGGAAATGACTCCAATCTTAAAAGATAAGCAAAAGAGAATTCTTTTCCTTGTGGATGGGTTTGATGAACTCCAATGTTCTCTCCCTGGAAGGCCATTGCCTGTCACAGTTTATGCCAAGGCTGAACCTATTGCCATCTTGAGCTCCCTTTTGAGGGGAACCATGTTAAAAGATGCCTTCTTGCTGGTCACTACAAGGTCAACATCTACAGAGCGATTAGGAAAATTGCTAAAGCGTCCACAACGCTTCACTGAGATTATGGGCTTTTCTGAGAATGGAGTGGAAGAATATTTTCTAAAATTCTTTAAGGACACAGATCTTTCAAAGCAACTGCATGAGCAAGTAAAGACACATGAGACTCTCTACACAGCTTGCTTCAGCCCTGTAATGTGCTGGCTAATTTCCAGTGTCTTTAATCAGAAGAGCAACATTTGTACAAGAATGACAAGTAAATTTAAAAGTACCACCTCAGTTTTTATTGACTTTGTGTTCATCCTGCTGGAACATCACTGCCGAGATTTAAATCAATCTGAAAAGGTTAGTCTGCTGATGCAACTTGGCCAGCTAGCTGAGGAAGGAATGCGTAAAGGTGAAATCCTATTTGAAAGGCGTGTTGTTCCCGATATGATCTTGAATCTGACTGGCCTTCCGTTCCTTTGCAGTTTTCTCCACAGAAACGGAATTCACATGGAGGAAATGTTTAGTTTTATGCATCTCAGCTTTCAAGAGTTTTTTGCTGCACTGTTCTACATCTTACTTGACAAGACAGAGGCTGAGACAAAAATCAAGCAGCTTCTGTCATCTGTTTATGGTCCGTTTGGACTTTGCATAAATTTACATCTGTTCCCAGTCATCCAGTTTCTTTTTGGACTTTCCAACAAGAAAATTATTTTTCTTCATCAGTTTGTTAATAAGAAACATGAAGTGTCTCCAGACATTGCTTCCCTGCTGGAGGAATGGATGCTGACATTTGTAAAAAGTGAAAGGGGGGGACTTTTCAGCAGTTTCCCTTTTCATTGCTTGAATGAGGTTCATGAGAATATTGTGAGGAACATTATGGAAAATTGGGAGAAAACGAGGTCTGGAGTGGAAATTGAGCTGAGCTCTTCACAGATGCTGGAGTTTGATGAAGCAGCATACTGTCTACAGTTCTGTAGACGCATCAGAAGCCTACATCTGCATGCGAGTACAGTGCAGACCCTACACATGATGGAAGCAGTGCTGAACAAATGTTCTGAAATACAGTTAGTATCAACTTTACTTACACATTATCTTCTGTGTAGCAGTTTACACAGACATGCAAGAAGTAAATCGACCCAGAGTTTGGCGACAGAATATTTGCACCAAAATGTTTGGTATTATGTCTACATTTTTTTCTTCTTCTTTTTAAATTGGCGTTTACCCAACTTTAAGCATTTTAAAGAGCAAAAATCGCAAAATTTTTGATTTTCAAGAAGGATGTGTTGTTGGTTAATTTAAAGGTGGACTGTCCTAGAGATAAATAGCTTGGAAACTTAAAACATTCTATCTCAACCATGAACAGAATTGTAGAAAAAGAGTAAAACATTAAATTACTTGAGTCGACTTGTTCTTTTAGCAAGATATATTCATGCTGTTCAAAGATGTGTTGAGAACAATTTTTCTGTCCTTAGGATTAGTTGTTCCTTATAAACGGACTAATAGAAAGTCAACAAAGGTAGTAATTGCTAAACCCTACTTGCATGTCTAATTTTTTATGTAATTAATTAACCACAATGATGCATGCTATAGGAAGATAATCAATTTATGGCTGTGTAATCACAACAGGCTTAATTATTTTGCAATAATAGCATGCTCTCAAATGTTTCATCTTTCTTATATCCCAGCAAAATGTCCCTGATGACAGATTTAAAATTATAAAATAGCACATTAAAATTTTAACCATAAACATTTAGTCTTGTGGAACATCATTGAATACAGATAGTTGCTATCTAAGTAATATCACATGAGCGGGAGCGCCATTATACTGAAGGCTTGAGTGCACATTATTCATGAGTGCACATTATTCATTACACATATCCTTGCATAAATGGCAGAACTGCAGTACCAGTCAAAACATGCATTCTAATTAAATGTTTTCATTTTTGTGATTTATTTTTCGACATTCTAGAACAATACTGAAGATCTCAAAACTATGAAATAACGCATATGGAATTATGTGCTTAAGTAATAACAACAACAATAAAAAAAACAACCGTTATTATTTCAAGACATCTGGAACATTTCTTGCAAGAACAGTAATGTCAAGTGCATTTCCATTTAAGAGCTGTTGTGAAGGGTTTACAGAGCATATAGTTAGCAGACACATCTCAATATCAATACTTTTCAAATTAAATTATTGCATATTTTAGAAGTCTTCAGTATTCTTTTACAATGCAGAAAGAAATAAAAATCAGGAACGACCATGACACTTTTGATTGATAGTGTAACTTACCGCAGCAATGCCACAGCACTGTGGTTTGAATCTAAATATTATTCTGTGGCTACAATGATTTACTTTTAAAATGTACATTATAATGTAACAAATTACTTTTTCATTATTGGTTAATTCTGCATTTCTTTTAGGCTGAAATATATTTGATATTTTTTTTTCTCCCCAGTTTAACAGTAGACCATGTGTCAGAGAATGATGTGAGGGCTCTGGTCTCACGGATGGAAAAAGTTAAATACCTTCCCTGTCTGAGGTGAACATAATAATCTTTTGGTTTCACTTTCAAATCTGGATTCTTCCAGAGCTCTATACCTTAGTTCTAATAGTTTCAATGTTAACTGTTAAAAACTTCTTGATTTTAATGCTCTCATCTAATATCATGGACAAACATACT
Organism: Clarias macrocephalus; assembly: GCA_011419295.1. Classification (NCBI taxonomy): domain Eukaryota; kingdom Metazoa; phylum Chordata; class Actinopteri; order Siluriformes; family Clariidae; genus Clarias; species Clarias macrocephalus. The sequence continues at coordinate 48,959 of JAAGKR010001902.1, forward strand.
GGACTATATGATTTATTATTGTTACTTAAAATGTGTCAAAGGATTATTTGTAATAAGAACACTAAGAACATTAATATATTAATAATGATTATCCTTTAACAACGACTTGCATATCTTTGTTAATAAATGCTATTGGTAGTTAATAATAATTAAATCTATACTGAGAAACAGATATAGGATTTATTTTACCATAAATATTATATTTTGATATTTATTCATTTTTGCCCTGGTTTCACTTTAATACAGGATAGAAAATGGAAGTCTGTCAGACATCAGTGTACAGATGATCATGAGCATATTGTCCGAGAAAGGTTCTGTTGATGAAGTTCAGCTCCCAGTGAAGGCCATTAATTACAACCATACTGAAATTCTCCTGAACTGTCACAAATGCCTGAAGGAGTCAGGATTCCTCAGGTAAAATTGCAAAGCTCCAGCAAGGCATCCTTTATAGAGAAGCAACTAAAGAATAGTAAAAAAGAACAAAAAAACAAATCAAGATTATAGGGCAAGAGTAAAAAATAGCCTGTCTGTTTATATTCCAATAAAAATAATCATAGATACTGTAGAATGCTTTTTAGATAGAATTCCGAAAAAGCTGATGAATTTAGAGAAATCTGATTAAAATATTTTTGGGGATGGGGTTGTAGCTTAGTTCATTAGATAAAGAGTCACTATGCTTATGCTGAGAAGTTTAAGGGTGTGTTGTGTAATAAATATTTGTGTGTGGTGATGAAGTAACAAGTTTACATATGGAATTTTAAGAAACTATATATACTGTATAGGTGGCATGCTGGCATAGAGGGTTAGCACTGTAGCCTCGCACCTCCACGATTGTAGTAAGTGCCCAGTAAAATATGGGTGTGAAACGATCAGACATAATAGTAACTCGGGTTCAATCTCATTGGACCAGTTAAGCGCATGATCATTGAGAACCTGTTCATATATATCGTAGTATTTCAAATAGCATGGAAGGAGAGGGTTTAGAACTATAAAAAAAAAAGCTTTGCTAGATCGATTATTTCCACTTTTATAGAAAATAGCAAACATAATAATAAATTCTTATTTAATACTGTAGCAACATTACCCAGGAATAAAACCACTACAGAAAGCTTCACATCAATAACATGCAGTAGTGAGGACGTGATGTACGTTTTCCATAACAAAATTGTAAACATCATGCAAAAGAGTCAGGAAAAAATACTGTATATGGAAAAAATATATATGTACTGTATGTTTTTCATATTTAACATAATCAATGTCTGTCTATATTTGCACAGCTTGAGGGTGGCTCCTTTAATGAACAGAGAAGAGAGCCTTTGTGACATTTTTTCAATAGAACATTTAGAGGAGTGAGTCCATTTTCATATTCACGTTGCTTGCAGTAATATCAAAATGACACTTTTATTATCCAATTTACCTATATTAGCTCAACTTTTTGGAATGATAAATATTGCTTTTTTAAAAAGTATCTTTTAAAATAATTTCAGTTAGTTATAATTATTATTGTTTAAATCCCTTCGCTTATTTTCCAGTAAATTGAAGCATTTTTATTATTATTATTATTATTATTTTTTTACAGCTATCGAATAACTATTCAGCATTTCGATTCCTCTGTGAAATGTGGATTGGGTCTTATGTACCTGTCAGTGGCCTCTAACCCAGTGATTTCCAATGATGATCTAAAAAATCTCCTTGAGATAACATATAATCATAATGAAATGTAAGTCTGTGCTGTCTTTCTCTTACAGTTGTGAAATGCATTAAAATAAAACATTTTATTTCTGTCAAAAATGAGTTAATTAAGTAAAATGGGGGATTTACATTGTCCATTCTCAATGTACGCTTTTCATTTCATTTCATTTCAATTAATCAAACAGAATTAGCTGTACATACTGTAACTCAGATGCCATGGTACTACTTCCTGATGAGGCATTTTAGTAACAAACATTGAATTATTTTAAACTATATCTTCCATTACTTGAGAATTGTATTATTATTTATTTATTATTATTATTATTATTATTATTATTATTATTATTATTGTTGGTGGTGGTGTTGTGCTTGTTCTTATTTTTACAGGCCCTCTTTCTCCTTCGACATGCAAATGAGAACTCTCTTTTCTGTCCTCAAGTCCATGCCATCTCTAAAGGAGGTTACATTCCTCTACAGAAGCTTATCTGAGACTTGGGCAGCTGATGAAGTGATTCATTTCCTCCAGACGGGTTCTAGTCCATTCTTTGAGTATGATCATGTATATTTTGATTTTTCATGTTAAGTAATTATCTGTACTTTTGTTAAATATTGGTTTGTTTTACTCTAAATGGCAGATTGATCGTGGGCATTGACAATGGATCTCTGGGAAAGATCAGAGTAGAAGCTTTCAGGTTAGCATTGAGTTACAGTAAAAGCAACAACACAATTTCAATTTCTAACACAAATTCTAGACTTCAAGTATTTAAGATCACATGCCTTAACTATTTCACATAAACAAAACTAATTTAGATATTTGATATTTTATATACTTTTTAACTAATTTATTTTTTGTTTTATCCCTCTCTCTTCTAGGGTTTTCAACAAATTGTCCATGCTGTATTTTGGGTGCTGTCATGTGGATTATGAAGACTACAAATGCTGCACGTATGTTTTAAAGTGTGAAAATTCAAAATATAAATTCATATGCATGCATGTATTGCATTAAAAAAATACAAAAAAAGCATTCATAAAAGCTAAGAAAATAATCAAAAGCTAAGCTCAATAAATTATTATTATAATAAAAAAAATAGTTAATTTCTTTTAGAATATATGTTTTACATTTTTACATCTGCTGTATAATTACTTTTTATATTATATTATAATATTTTTGTTTTTATACCAGCAAATTCAGCTTGACGATATTCTGAAATGGATGACTAAAAAATAATATAATAATATTAATATTAATTATATCCTGTAATACAGATCAAATCCAAGTTACGTGTTAGAAGATGTTGACAGAGTGCCGCCTTGTATGTCCCTCATTATGACAAACCACACAGATTTCTACGATGCTTCATGGGCAAAATTCTTCTGTCATTATAACAAGCTTAAAGCAATGACTGAGTTGTGAGTGTCTCTTCTAAATCCAAATGTGTCTTAAACAAACTATTAAACACAAAAAAAAACAATTTATATAATTTAATATATAATTTAATATGCCCTATTATTTCGGCCATGTTGCTGCACATTGCAGTTGTCCAGAGTATGATCAGCATTTGGATGAAGTATTACACCACATGAACACTATTCCTGCTCTGAACGAGTTGAATTTGGCATTGAGATTTTTGACAGTTGGTGGCGCTTCCAGCATTCTGCACCTTTTCTACACATCCTCCAGCCTGTGGATAATTGGGTAAATGTGCAATCTTTTTCTAATAATGCTTCAATGTAAAAAATATAAAAATTTAAATAGTTATACCATAATATTTATGTTAAAATTTCAGATTGATAAATTTTGACTTTGGAATGTAACAGATCGCAAGTTCGATTCCCGGGTCATGCTGTAACCTCTCGTAGCCGGAGGTCTAGAGAGAGCTGATTGGCCGAGCTCTCTCAGAGGGGAGGGATGAGAGGTACTTAGTGCTCCCACATTAATCACGGCTCTAATCAGGCAATCAGGGCGTCTGTGAGATCATACAAGCGGAGGGAGCGGATAGCGCCGTCCTCCGAGTGTTACGCCGCCCCCAACGGTGCGTGAGCGAGCAGTTCGAAAAGAACCAGTTGGCTGGCATCACGTGGTTCGGAGGAAACACGTGATAGTCTTCGGCCCTCCCGACTGAGTGGTAGTAGTAGCCTTAATGTGGGAGCCCCCTAGTGACGGGGAGGAATTGGACACGACTAAATTAGGGAGAAAATCGGGGAAAAAATAAATAAGCTATGCTGTTTAAAGGCTGCAGGTAACAGTTTTCGTATCAGTCATGTTGTATAATGAGTTAATTTTGTTATGGTTTGTGTGACTCTCATTTGAGCTAGTGGTGTGCTGTCGTGGCCAAAAAGGAAAGAACTTGCTGTGGAACGTACTGCTAGAGGAGACAGGAAAAGGTAGTTATAATAGTTTCTTTCTATTTTGAGACGGACGGGACATGTAGTTCCTGTTAAAACGATACATTGCTAAACAGGTTAACATTTAGAATATCATCCTAAATACAAACATATCCAAGCCAATAAAATTGGCCTGAATTTCATTATTAAAGAAAATATCTGCAAATATAAAAGGAAAAAGGGCATGTAACAATTATATATGTATATGTTAGGCTTATAAACCACATAGATAAACATTACGTGGGTGTCACAAATGTGAAAATGCAGACTAATGAAGCAGATTATATAGACAAAATATGCTGCCAAATAAAATCTAATAATCCCAAGAGATAGTTTTGACTAATAAGATACAAATGAAAAGGAGCTAAAGATACCCTACTGTATCATAAATATATATTGAGATTCATAGACATGAATAATGAAATGAGGCCAAAAGATCAAATGTATGGTCACAATTGATACACATAGATAAACACTGAAATCAGAATGGGCCATATTAAATAGTTCATTGATATTAAAATTGACTGAAAATATTTATATGAAGATAAACCCGGTAATCATTCGTAGAAAACTGCTATATGAAATTGTTGAATAAATTGTTTATGATGCCATATAATGCAATCCTGTAGTTTTCCATGGTGACAATAGAAACACTATTTTGTTTTTTTCATCATAGTAGTTCTGGGAGCTCTGAAACAGATGAGGAGGATAATGGGGACACCGTATACTTACCAAAGCAGCCCAGGTTTGGACTCAAAATATAACCATATCTGAATATTTACACTCATGCTCCTGAACCGCAAGTGCTACTAGAAAAAGTTAATATTAACCAGTAGGGCCAGGTTTTTCCAGAAGTGCGATATTTTTTTCTCTTCAATATATAGTTTGGATCCAGACATGGAAAACTATGACCAGAACCTCTGCTCAGAGCTGTTAGTATGGAAAGAAAGCGAGACGACATACAAGTAATGATCTTCGTTTCTTGCAAATTTACTTTCAGTGCCGATATATCTATCTATCTATCTATCTATCTGTCTGTCTGTCTGTCTGTCTGTCTGTCTGTCTGTCTGTCTGTCTATCTATACATCTACAGTATCTAACTGGATAGATAGACCTGGCACTGTAAGTAAATTGTAAGTAATATATATTCATTATATGTATACAGTGTGTATATATATATATATATATTTTTTTTTTTTGGCTGGATTTTAGGTGGTCCTTGAGAAGTAATGGCTTCAGTCCCAAAGCAAACACAGTTTTTGGAAACATTTCAATCACTGTATCAAATGGAGTAATGGAGTTTAACTGGAGAAGCTTTTTTCAGGCTTTATATGAGACAAAAGGGTTAACTCAGAGGTAAGGACAACAATTTTTTTATTTAATTTACTGTTTAATGGTGCCCTAGTAATGGTACTAGGTTATGGTATGCATGAGTACATGTGGTTTAGAAATTACTTTCGTAACCTTTTCCACACTGATTACACACAATTACTTTATTATCTTTGGCTTTAAAATGCAGCATGATGTGAGATATTTTATACATGACTTTGTCAGAGAGCTTCCATTTCAGTGATTTCTTGATTCAACGGGTCTCACAGTAATCAGGCCTGGGTGTGTTAATAAATGAAATAATCATTTAAAAGTTATTTGACAATCTGAATCATTTAAGTGTGACTTAAATATGGCACTAAATAAATAAATAAGTAAATAAGAAGATATTTGTTTCCATGGCATTGTATTCAGCACAATTACTATTGAAGTGAAACTGATGATAATTTTTTCACATCAGAGACCCATGTTTTGATGAAAAAACAAATGCTTTGCTGTCTTGCCTGCGTGATGTACCTGGACTGAAAGAGGTGGAGTTTGGCATACACAGTCTAAATGAAAATTGTGCTCCTAGAATCATCTTTTACTGTCATCAAAACCCCAATATCTGTATTATCCGGTAGGAGAAAACCCTGCTCATGTGCAGTACCTAGGTTTTTATACATGTTTCTTATTTCAAATTTGCTTTTGCATTCACATTGCAAGCTACTGCTTTGGGCTGAGATGCTATTTTGTCTGATAATATGATTACAGATATATCTAAAGTGATCTAGTTAAAAAAAGTTAATAATTTGTTTTTATCTTCTCCTTGATTGATTTATCCATTTATTTATTTTTTAACAGTTTGTCGTTGGAAAATGACGAGCAAAATGCAAAGGACAGATCCTGTTCTTTAATCATTGAAAGAAACTCCAGAGACTCCATGTAAATCATAACATTTATTTATATTTTTGAGCTGCTAGTTACATACAGTATTAAATATATAAATATGCAAAGGAAGATTAGCATTCTAAAATAAAATTCTATATTAGCAATGCTGGCTCTCCACAGTAATAGGATAGGTATAATTATAGTTGTGACATGTTTGTGCTCATAATCTTCCTTTCTACATGTGTGTATATGAATTTCGGTGAATAAAATATTCATGTGACATACATATACTTTTGTGACATGTATTTTACACTTTATCAAATTGTTTGAATGCTAAGTCTTTATAAACATTCATTCTTAATCTTCTTTTAAGGGCTACTGTGAAAATCCACATGCAAAGCAACACTCTTGAACAATCTCCAATTCAGTTCAAGTTACCATGTTCTGAGTTCGGCAACCTTGATGTACCTAGTCTTCTTTACAGAGTGAGGTGCCTTAATGGCTTAAGTTGCATGTAAGTATGAATAGTTTTAAAATGCACGGAAATGTAGACAAAATTAATATTTTCAGATCTATATAAAGAAACACACAAAATATCATTTACATCTTTCTCTTTCTCTCCCTCTTTCTCTTAAATGTAGATTAAAAGAATATGATGTACAAAAAAATGAGCTGATCTCATTCCTCCACTCTGTTCCTAAACTTCAAATGTCGTGGGAAGTGAATTGAAAACTCTGTTCCTAAACTTCAAACATCACTGAGAAGTTCATCGATTCATCAAACTTCATTGAGACTCCTACCTGGGCTACAAGGGTCCTTTGCTATAAAACTTGTCCACTTACAATATATATATATATATTAAGGACAAGTACCATGGTTCTTTACTCTAATCAACAACTGAATCTGGGTCATCCAATTTGTGACGACTAATTCTTAAAGACGTTCCACATCAGATAAAGATATATAAAATATAATTTTTGAGTCTATGAAATTATAAGATATATGAATTGTAACATCTAATTAATTAATGGCTATTCTAATTCTGTACTGCAGACCAAATGGAACAGTGACAATGTGCATCTGATGAATTATTTTTAATAAAACATTTTGTCATCAGCATTGTAAATTAAAGAAATGATGCATCCCTCTAAAATAGCATTTTTATTACACTGTAATTATTGTACACTCTGTACACTCCTTAAATGTACCTTGGTGTTTTATAATAGAAATGTATACCAGACATTTACAGCAGTATAAGGCTATTTGGTAGTAATATTGAAATTTTCAACTGCTCCATACTTGACCTTCACAGATATATCCCAAAATCAAGTCTGTTTCTTCTCCATTCATCAGAAAAACTCCATATATGGGAGGGTTTGTCTTTTTTTTTTCTTGTTTCTTGTTATCATTATATGTACTAATCTGCCTTAGGGTAATATCCAATGAATCAGTATTATACACCTCAGTGCCTTGTGTGACAAGGGCGAATCTTACTCACTGGGCGAATCTCTGTGTGCATAAGCGGCAGGTATAAGAAGCAGAGGTGTGTAAAGCTGTCTCTGGTCTCAACCGACCCAGGGTCATGATTAAAAAGAGAGAGAGAGAGAGAGAGAGAGAGAAGCAGCTTTCATTAGCACTTTGGATAAATTGGGACTTCAATTCAGGATGAATCTAACAAGAACCTACATATTTGTACTAATTTGTAATTTAACAGCTTTAAATCAGTTAACTACACTACACTATTAGTCCTATCTTGGAATTGTCCTGACAAATCAAAGTTTGAGAATGTTGTTTATTTATTTTTTCTATTCATCCATCCATCCCCAGTGCTGCCTACGGTTATAGAGCAGCCTCGCTGGTACTGTGGCTGCCAAGACAGATGCAGCTCGAAAACAGTGGTCGATTTTGCACAGCCGTAAAAATGTCATCTATAGTGATCTGAATGTGTTTTGCTTCTGCTTCAATCTATTTAACCCAGCTCCTTTAGGTGCGGTTTGCTGCACCTTCCAATCCCATGGTTGGCATCTTTGGAGGAACCAGTTTGCAGTTGTGACGGGGCATTTCTTGCCATGCGGCCAAACCATCTCAGTCATGATTGTTTGATGACTTGTTCAATGGTCTTATTGCTTATGATGCCCAGGATCGTGCAGAGGCAGCTTATGTCTAATATTGCTAGGGTATGGAGGTCTCCTGCCGGCAGGGTCCAAGTTTTAGATGCATTGAGCAGGATTGGGATGATAGCAGCATTGCAAATTCTCATTTTAGTCTTGTGGCTAAGGAGACAGCACGTAAGACCGGCAATCCTGGCCATGACATCAGCTAAGTTAATACTTTTGGATGCCGAAATGAGTGACTTGTGCAATTTGCACTGGTCCACAGAAATATGGCTAAGAACTATGATTGCTGTTAGCTGAGTGGTGTGAAAAATTATTGCCATGAATCCAGCATGAATCAAACCTGAATCTTATACAATAGATTACGATACGAGTGCAATACAGTGTTTCACCATATAACATTTGTGGTGCTGTTTAACTCAGTCAGCAAGAACACGGTGGAGTTTAGTGCTGAAAGTAACTGCTTAATTTAGCGTTAGCGTTCATTTAAATGACGAGTGCAGTCTAAAAACAAACAAACAAACTGGGAAATCCTGACTTCCCTTGGTTTTCGAGAGAAAACTGAACACCTATTATATGAAATAGTGAAACCATCTCACATTGCACCAAAAACTTGGTCATGGTCAAAAATATTGTTATATCTGTTTCATTGTAATTTTGTCAGGGGTGTACCAACGAAGGACACTAAAATAAATTTCTGCTGTAATGCATTGGGATAGACTTTGGGATATATTGGTATACTACGGCACATCAATAAAGTTAGTTTTTTTTTTTTTTTTTTTTTTTACATTTTGCACATTGCAAATACATAATTTGTTTATGTCTGTGGTGCTTTAAATTGATATAAGATCTATAATAAGTACAAGTGGGGGATGCACAAATATTACATGTACACACCTAAATAAAACTTGGTCCTTAGTACATTCACAGGTAGTGGGCTGACTAATCAAGATCATGTGGGCCCTAGACTTCTTCACTTCATCCGCTTCCCTTCTTACCCTGACATACCCATCACTCTTGAATAGGGTCAATCGGGCCACATGATGCATTTCTGTAGTGCCAAAGTTTAAGCTTTATGCCTTGTTTTTGAAATATTGTTTGCTGAATAGTCAAACTAACAAATGCTTTTCTTATGGCCACAGTCAGTGAGTTCATGTCACATTGTGCATGTGGAAAAGCTTTTATTTTGTGAAATGTACATTACACTCATTTACAGCATATATGATAGATGTCAATATTTTCACAACAAATAAACAATAGCCACTTATAAATGATAAACAAATAAATAAATATATAAAATGGCAACCAAAGGCTCCATAGGAGGGTTTTGCCAGTTTTATTTTTCCTCAGGAATATTGCAAACATCATGAATAAGGACAAGTCTGAAGAGCAGGAATTTTGAAGAAAATATCTGCAAATATAAAAAGAAAAAAGGGAAGTGATGCGTTTTTGTTCCATTTACCAAATATAAGTTTTTCAGAGGTTTATCTTTGAGTTAATATACTAAAGTCTTCTTTAGTAAAAAGGCAGATTAATGTTAGGCTTATAAACCACATAATTATTACATGGGCATTTGTGTCACAAAACTGAAAATGCAGATAATAAAGCATATGTTATAGACAGGATATGCTGCAAAATAAAATATAATGAGAGAGATATAAAAAATAGGTTTGACCAATAATAAATCATAATTTTATTGAGATTCATAGACATGTTGGCCAAAAGGCTAAATGTATATGGTCACAATTCAAATTATTTCTAACATTCAGTCCAATGACCTAAGCTCATTTTTAAGTTAGTAAAATTTGACAAACATCCATTTCCTGTTCCTAGACAAACACTGAAATCAGAATGGGCCAACTGACATTAAACATGACTTAATATAAGTCATAAAATGACAAATATTTATATGAAATTAAACCCTGTAATCATTGTTAGAAATGTGCTATTTCAGATTGTTGAATAAATTGTTTAGGATACAATATAATGCAGTCCTGCAGTTTCCAGAGCGACAATAAAACTTTTATTTTTTTATCATCATTGTAGTCCTGGGATCACCGAAACAGATGAGGAGGATAATGGAAACACTGTATACTTACCAAAACAGCCCAGTTCACAAGCACTCAGTCATTCACAAGCACTCATAATTGCCACTTCATTTCTACCTGGGATCTGCTCACACCTTCTGCACTTAGATCCAGCTTGTTTTGAATAATTTATAGTATAGTACTTGTATCTTCTCACAGACATATGTCTTGAGTAGACTTTGAACAACAAAAAATGTTCTCCCAGATAAAGTTACTGCAGTTTCGCTGTATTTGTTAGAGTGGCATTATTTGTATTTGCATTTCTAAGCCAACAACGCCCTGTCCTCTTGCAAGCCTGACAGAATAATCTGGCCCGAAATGGATCCAGCAAAGCCAGTTCACCTGAGGGGCGTGGAGGGGCATTAGAGGGCCAAGGAGCCCTTTTAGCCACTCACCAGCAGGAAATCAAACAGATCACTAACACTCTCCAAACCATCACGGAGATCACGATTAAGAACCGCTACCCCCGCACTATATATATATACCATTTCCAAGTAATGTGAGCTCCATCAGCTTCAGTCTTTCAATTAACCGAGAAATAAAAATAATAAATTGACAAAGCCACGTTGATGATGAGAACTGTGTTTTCCTATCAAAAAGGGCAATAAGACTTGGCATTGAGCCATGAACAATGCCCATCAACTAAACATACAGAGTCAGCCAAGAAATGTATACACACTCCAGGGAAAGAAAAGCTTGTATTAACATATTAATACAAAATGTATTTCTATATGTTTTATATATAATATGATAATATAGGGCAATACCACTCACAGATACTCCTTTTTTATTCAACATATTTTTTTATTACTACTACAAGAAGGAAGTGAATGACAAATATTGTGTAGTAAAATTAATCTTACTAACTGCTGCATTCTTTATTCATAAATGTGAATTCATTAACGATAAACTCCATTTTCTTGTCTTCAAATATGATATTTTTAAAAGTATGTATATCAAAAGCTGTGTACATCTTGAGATATAAACTTTTAGTTTTTACTTCTGGATCTCCTTGCCTTTTTTTCTTTTCTTTTTTTAAAATTAACTTTCATGTTTTATCTTCTTTCTTTCTTCTGTTGTTTGTAAACTTCTTAAACTCCCTGCCTATGTGGTGTGAGAATGTGCATTGTTGTTTTGCTCAAAAAAGCAAAAAGTAGAACATTAAAATAACCCTTTGGAATACATTAGGGAAAACAACATAGCAAGGATACAGTATATGAATCAATTCTATAAACGAGACTATCATAATAGCAAATATGTTTTTTCCCCCTGTCAAGATGTTTTTCTTTCCACGTCAAACTACTGTTAAACACTCCAGTCCTTCAGGTGGGGGTAATGGATCTGAAAACGGGCTGCCAACTGCGACAATAATAACTTAAATACGAAGTAGAAGAAGTCAGAAACAGAGTCACCGTGTATTGGACAATTATAGACTGTAGGTGGCGGTAATGTTCCAAACGATGCATAAAATGCCCCTAACCTCGAAAGAGAAGAGCAGCGTCAGCCGAACTTTCACTCGTCTTGTTTTCTTGCTGTTGTCGGTCTTTCGGCTGCTTCCGGTAAGGGTTTGCCACAAAGTTTTATGCCGGATGCCCTAACTTATAAAATGCTGTTATGAGTAAGTTAAACATCACTTTAATTAAAAATAATTTCTGTATCAGTTATACAGCGAAGTCATTTATCATCAAGGGGGTGTTTGAAAAGCATCACTATTATTATTATTATTATTATTATTATTATTATTATTATTATGGTTTAGGAAAGAAAGATTTTTGTTAAAATGCTAGTTGTTAGATTAAAATGAAGAAGTGTGTTCAAGCTAAGTTTTAAGCTAAGAGAAAAAGCGTTTTGGCTTGTTGTGTCCGCTGCACCTTGATACACTTAGCGGTCCGGGCACACACACACACGCGCGCGCGCGCGCGCAGACATAATGTCTGAAGATGTCCGTTTATTCTCAGCAATGAGAGCACATTTAAACGGTGCTACGTCCCGGACATAAAAAAAGAACCAGTCATTACCATGTCAGTCATAGAGGGACCCGGAGACAGACAGGAGAGAGGAAATGCATTTACATTCTCCTGATTAAACAAAAGGGTTCTAGCAGACAAGAGGCATTTGGATGTATATTCGTCTGGGTACAGGATATAGAAGGTGTTACCACAGAAGGCGTAAGGAAGCACAGTGAGGGGTCTGTTCTCAGGGCACTGGAATCTGAACTGATTAGATTACAATGTCTTGCAATATTATAAAACTTACACTAAGCTATTAATCATTAAAATCATGCAAGTTACAAATTCTGTACAAATTGGTTTTATGTGATTTCATGTGTGTGTGTGTGTGTGTGTGTGTGTGTGTGTGTGAGAGTGAGAGAGAGAGAGAGAGCTTATATTGTGATTTGTACAAAGTTACTAAAGCCTGGCTTACTATTACTAATACATTTTTTTTTATGTAACCCATGGGTCTCAATCACAAAGTCAGCCAACGCTGTAAACAGATGACACAAATTATATACTCTGAAAATCATGTTTTATTTTAACATTTAAAAAAATATATATATATAAGAAGAAAAAAAAAACACCAATTATTGTTAAAGCCATTCTGTGGCTGTACAGGGTCAAGTTTACGGGGGCTTCACAGTCTTTCGTTTATTTTACTTCTGACTTGAAACCAATATGGCTTATTAAAGACGCATTGTTTTATGGGACATGGCTGTTTTGTAATGTTCAGCAAAATAAACACTGTCTATGGCAAATTTAGTGTGAACGTCATGGTGTAATAGAGACAAGTCTCTTCAAATCCTTCTGCACTAATGTTATCATGGTATAAATTATTAATGTATTGATTAATTTCAGTTGAGGACAAAAATAGACCATGTGTCTGTCTATTTATTTATTTTTTTCTGAACAGCTGTGTTTATAGGTTTAATCAACTATTGATTAAACGTTGATGCACTAACGGTTAAAGTGCCACAGGTGTATGCTCCTGCATTCGTCAGGTTTGCCTGAGCTGGCTTTAACACAAACACATTTGCGGGCCGGCAGGTCGAAAGAACCTAACTTAGCACCATCTAACAGTCAGTAGTGGGGGGAGTCAGTACATTCTCCATTGAGATTTCCCACCTTACCTTTCTCACATTCCACTCCTCCTAAGTTTGTCTTTGTTCTTTTAATGAAGTTCTTAAAACCCCAAGCATTTTTTAAACTGAGAAAAAAATAAATATGGGTCACAGATGCAAATGATCGCAATTGTTGTTGTCGTTTTCTCAAACATGATTTTCCCAACTTGGCGTTTATAAAGATTCAGACAGACTGAATTTAAATATGCACCCCTAGGAACGTAAAACACACACACACACACACACACACACACACACACACACACACACACACACACACACACACACACACACACACACACACACACAAGAGCAAAGAGGAGATGCACATTCACACCTCTGACTGTCTTTTGTCTTGTAAATGAGGTATCCTAATTCATCTTCCAGTCCCCACCAGCACACATATTTTTTGTTTGTACTGTACACTGTAGCTATGTTTGTTAGGGCACTTGGATATACACAGTACTGTATTACATGAAACACTTACTTCCTGGTTTGTTTTATTTAAAATATTGATTATTACCTTATTCAACAAAATAAACAATGCTATTTGTAAATTATTAATTTATTGATGTCTGTTAATTAAGGACAAAAATAGACCATGCGCTTGTGTTTAGGACTGCTTCTGAACAGCTGTGTTCATAGGTTTAAACAACGATTTACAAGACAACAGTTAAAGTGCTACATGTAAGCATTTGTGGATGGAGAGGTGCGTCTGTGTGCACTCCTGCATCACAAACACATTTGCACACAGACTGGTCTAAAGAACCCCTCCCACCACCAAAAAAAAAACCTGAGCAATTAGCACCATGTCATAGTCAGTATTCTCTATTGAGGTTTCTCACCTTCCACTCCTCCTAAATTTGTCTTTGCTCTTTTGATACAGTTATTAAAACCCAAATCATTTATTTATTAATGAGAAAAAATAATTATGGGTCACATAAGCACAAACTAGCACAGGTACATATGATCAAGTGTTTAACTGTTGTTTTCGTTTGTTTCTATGACCAATAATATTAATAATAATGATTATTATTATTATTATTATTATTAGCCCAACTCTTTGACTGTTTAAAACAAAGTTGTCTCCCAGTTTATGCTCATTGAAGTAGTTGGTTCAAGTGAATGTTTTTTTTTTGTTTGTTTTTGTTTTGTTTTTAAATACCCCAAACAATTGCTCAACAATTAAAACATGCAAACATGACTTAAAAAATTTATTCGTCCAAAACTAGTCAAAGTTAAAACAGTAACTTGTATAAAACAGGTGAATACATGGGCGGCACGGTGGTGTAGTGGTTAGCGCTGTCGCCTTGCACCGCCAGGCTCTGTGTGCATGGAGTTTGCATGTTCTCCACGTGCTTGGTGGGTTTCCTCCGGGTACTCCGGTTTCCTCCCACAGTCCAAAGGTAGGTTAGGCTAATTGGCCTGTAGTGAGTGTGTGTGTCTGTGCCCTGCGATGGATTGGCACCCTGTCCAGGGTGTACCCTGCCATGTGCCCTAAGTCTCCTGGGATAGGCTCCAGGCCCACCGTGACCCTGACAGGATTAAGCAGTATAGATGATGAGTGAGTGAGTGAGAGGTGAATACATGTTGTATTTTGCTTTTATATTACAATATTCATTTTTAGAAACTATCAAAGATGGAACAGTTGAAGTCTTTGTTTCCCCCAAAGTATCAGACGTTTTGCAATTCTATGTTCAGAATATAGACCTGACCAAACATCATTCTAAAGCTGTTGCTCTGTGACGTCATTCCTACTACAGCTCCCTCAACAGCTTGTTCAGGAGTCTCCAGTAGCTCCAAAAGGCCAGTCATCACCGGTCTGAGCCAATCCTCCACAGCGGAGCTCTGCTTAAAGAGAACAGGAGAATTTAGTGAAGACAAAGATAAAGAAACTTTACAGAATATCTAGTTGTGATAGAAATAAAATATATTAATAAACCTATTTAACACAGAGTGTGTAAAATACTGTTTTGGGAATTCTGGAATGTAAATAAAGTGCCTGTGCTAATGTTAACCACTAAACTTTGTTAGTGTTAGCCACTGTCTGTCTGTATTAACATCTGCATTAAATTAACTGAGAATTTACTTAATGCTCTTTTCATACAAATAAGTTAAGAGAGATAACACTTGTATATGAGCATTAGTTCATCTCTGGAGCCAAACTATAACTTACCGAGTATTGAAGCGGCCCTAGTCCCTAACTGATAAACACTTCAGGGTTTTTATTCAGCTTTCGTTAACTAAGCGCTACTGTGCAAAGTCACAGCCAAAGTGGGGAGAAAAGATAAACATGGTTATGAGCGTTTAGCTCGCTAGATCCTGTAAATCTAACCTTAGCTTGTGTCTCTCATGGACTGCATCACATTATATTCCAGTCACAGAAATAACCAGTGGATTAACTCTTACCCAACTAAACTGGGAAATAAACTGTAAACTACCACAAACAAATTTTATATAAGAAAAAAAGTCACAGATTACCCCGAATAAAGTCCATTAAGTTGCCATCTTCATTTCTGTAGTGCGTCAGTAGGGGAGGGGTGAGGTGAAGTAGGTTGTTTAAATCATGTGATTGCAACTCAGCGCAGCTAAATTGCTGGCTTGTGTTAACGTGTTCTTGAGAACAAACGCCATTTAGTGGTGGCACCAGGTAAATGAATAAAAAGGGCTTGAATGGGCATGTTTATTGTAAAATCTTGACACACCTTTCTGGCAGGAGAGGGAGCAATCCAAAAGGCAGCTGCACGCCATCCGCATGACATTCACACGACCTCAGCTATTTGAAGTGGCTACTACTGTAAAGGAAACAAAAATTAGTACCAGGTAAAAGTACCAGCTCTAGAGTCTTTTGGTCCGAATTGTTCGTTCTTTTGTCACGTGACTCTCATAGACGCTATAGCGTAAAAGAACGAACGATACAGAACAGAAGATCTGAGAGGTGAGCTGCTCATTCTCTTTATCATAATATGTTCTTAGCTGCATTTAAATATTTTCATTACTGGAGCTATAGCCAAAATGTATGTATGTAGACATGTTGGGGGAAAATGTAACATTTTATTTTTGATCAAAAGAACGAAATGAACTAATTGACTCAAGAAAAATATTCTTGAGTCACTAAAATGATCCTAACTTCCCATCACTAATATTTACGTGAATTCCGGTCGCGCATACGCAGTGCGCAGATTTCAGACTTTGTTTTGGATAAGAATTTATTTATTGACTTAAATAAAAAATAATTTCAGAATTAAAAAAATACAACCTGGGATGGGCTCTAGGCCCCGGCGATCCTGTACAGGATAAGCAGCACGGCTGCATGATAAATACGGAAAACAATCACAATCTTCATTCATACATGTATGCGATCTCATGACGTGAATTACATTCACGCATGATTGATGGCAATTTACTTGCATGTATTTTCCTGCATTCAGATCATGCTGCATTCACATGTCACTTATTTACTTCACAACAATTTGTATCAGTCACACTCATTGGTCACACTCACACAGTGTAACACAAAAACAATATTAATTCACAATTCAGACCAGAGATTAGTAAATTATTTGGTCATCCAAATTTGATTGCTTCTTTCTTCTCTCATCCTCACTTACGACATTTCGCTTCACTCACGAGACATGGAACAAAGATGTGCTCTGGGCCCATATTTACTAAGCGTCTCAGAATCACTCCTAGGAATCGTGCGCAAAGTTAATTTTGAACTGAAAATATTTCTAACTCTGAGTAGAACATTTATTTATGTTGTTTATGAAGTTTCGACACTGAGAGCTGGTAAATAGGCTTCACATTATGGTGGGTGTTGTGGTTTTGACAGTTTTTTGTAGTTTTAAATGGTGATAAAGAGAAATTGTGAAATCAGCGCTAGTTGTGTGAAAGATTTATGCACATAGACAAAACTGTTTCAAGCCCCTCTAGTAGAGCTGTGTAGGACTGTCATCAAATATGATTAAAATAGCATAAAAAAGCTGGGGAGAAGATGAGACCGTTTTCCTTGTGGAGGGGGTAGGAAAAAAGTAAATAAATAATTACTAATCTTTTGTGGTCACACTTTTTCTATAGCCTGTATCCAGCTGAATATACATCCACACAGCTTGTGTCTGCTGGAGCCCTTTTGTTTAACCAGGAAAATGCAAATGCATTTCCTCTCGTCTGTCTGTCTCTGTGTCCCTCAATGACTGACATGTTATTGACTGGTTCTTTTGATGTTGGACTTGTACGTCCAACATTACAGGGCACCTGACCAAAAGTATAAATATTCTCTATTTGCTGATAATAAACAGGGATCTTCAGACATCATGCATGCATGTGTTTGTCTCCCTCTCCTGGTTAGAACATCAGCCAGTAAGTGTGTCGAGGTGCAGTGGACACAAAAAGCAATAATTCTTCTTCTTTTATAGTAAATCATCTTAAAACTTAACAATTCGGACACTCTTCTCTTAAACCTAACAGGAGTCATACCATTTTTCAAGTCTTTTGCGTATATACTTGTAGAATCTCCAAAAAAGAAAATCATGTTTAATTGCCGTCACCTTTCCACCAGTGATTTGCTGTATATAGCACTTGTCTCCATCTTAAAGAAGAAAGCCACCTGTTGTTTCTGAGAGTGGAGATGATCTAATAAAACTCACAAACAGTCCTGTTATCCTTGAGACATCCAGGTTGCCTTCATGATGCCGCTGTTGTCTCTTTTTAGCCGCTAGAAAACCTAACCGTCTTTCCCATAATTCACACTTATTTATTATTTACCATGTTATAGGTTTATTATAGGTTCTTTTCTTTTAGCTTGTGTGTTATCAGGTGGTCAATGGTGAAAATGACTCGGTGCCCTCATAATAATTAATGACTTTCATTTCATTCCCAACACTGGTTTCCAGTACAGTATGTCACCAACAGTGAGAAAAGCTTGGTAGTCTGATGGCTGCAAACATCCAGAGGCTCAAAAAATAATTGTGTGGGTGATTTTCGTTATCCGAGACCTGATACGCTGGTGTTTTTAATTCCCTCAAATAATTCACTGTAGAAGGAGGTGCAAGCACATCTGTAACTGTGGATACTGCCACATTATTTATATTTATTTACTAGCTGAAGATTAAAACGACTCCAGCTCATTAAAATTTAATTATATCACTTCAGCGCTCAAAAGATTAACTTATCCCAGTAAAAATATTCAGTTTTTTAAATTAATATTTATTTTTGTTTACATTACATTTGTTTACTTATTAGTAGCTTATTTTAAAGTATATTATTAGATCCTGCACTTAACGTTTCATTACATTGCTTTTACTTAACACTTTGATTTCACTTATGGTGCAGATATCTAAACATTGCAAACGCTTCCATAAATTCTGTTCAGCCAGTTTTGTGTGATGCTGTAACAAACTTTGGCTGGACAGACATACATGAATAATTGCATACATACATACTGTACAGACAGACAGACTCAAATTTTTCTTAGACCGGTTTTGGGTCCTCCAATGTATGAAACCTAAATGAATTATTTAAAGTGTGAGTTCTGATCAATGCACAGACAAAACCTTTCTTTTATTTAATATATAGATTTATATTTGTTATTAATTTTTTTATGCAAATCTCATAGTCTTTTATATTATATAAAATAATATATCTATAAAATGGACTAAGTGGGACTGAGTATCCAAATGTATTCAAATTTTCATTGTTCATCCGTTGAAGTTTGTTGAGGTAAAACATAAACCGAATACATCTCCAACAGTGTGCAGTTGCAGATGTAGCTGCTCTTTGTAGCTGTTGCTCTTTGGTTCTTTATTATTTACTTCTTAATTATTTTCATTACATGCTTAAAAGAAGTAGTGTTTCCATTTGTCCTGCTTTTTTTGCATTCTAGGTCTGTACATGATTTCTTTCTGTCTGTGAGGGTTTACTTGTCTTATTTAGTCAAGTAATATTAAAGTTATGTAATTTCACAAAAATCAAACAAACAAACAAAGAAACAAAAAACCCCTTTAGTAATCTTAGCAGCACTGGTTCATCTTATCCTAATTGCAGATTCATATGATTTTGTTTCAGTTCAAACTTAATTACTGAGAAATTATTGCATAATATTTTCTGTTATTTAACAGGGAAACTCTGTATGACACCTGCATGCACACTGTTGAAGGGCATGACATTAAGCTGCACTGGAAAAAGCCAGAGGAATTGGTTGGTCCAGTGACCTCTATGGAATGTCTAAACAAATGTTCTGATTTGCTAAAGCCCCACATTTCATCACTGGCTGTATCTATGTATTAACATTATGGCATCAAGTAAAAAGACTTTAAAGCAAGCTATTTTATCAGATTTCTTTGGTAAAAAGGGCAATGAAAAGGGTACCTGTGCCAGTGATCAGACCCCATCATGTAGTAAGACTATAATGAGTAAAAAAAGAAGGCTGTCTCATAAGGACAGTGAGGAGACAAAGGGGAAAAGATTGTTTGACCCTAAATGGAAAGTGGATTTTCCTGGACTGGAAGACACCCCTACGGGCATGGTGTGTACCATTTGCATTAGGCACCAGGAGTGGGCTGACAGAAGTAGCACCTTTGTGACAGGAAACGACTCATACAGAACTGAGAACATCCAAGCCCACTTTAAGTCTCCCGAGCACCTTCAGTGTCAGGAGGCTGATCAGGTGCAGGCCAGAATTCAGCAGGGTCAATGTGCTGGACCACTGCATCAACGGCATGAGAATCTGGGTGAGTGCAACATATATTAACAGTTATCCAGAGTGACTTGCGTAAGTAATTTAAAGTTGTCATCATTAAATACTGTATACCCTAACACTGGTTCACTTGTTTACTAACTAGAAGTACCATCAGTCAAACACTGTTGGGAAGGATTTTTTAAATGGGTGACGGAGTGGTGGGGAGTTAATCCAAATACCCAAGAAATAGATAAGTCTTTAGTCGTTGCATAAATATTGCCAGTGACTCAGCTGTACAGACATTTAGAAGAAGTTCAGAAGAGAAAACAGTCTAGATTCATGTTTTCCTCCATCCCTGAGAGATGGTGGCACCAGTCGAGCAATGCTGGAGGATCGGAGAGACCATGGTGCTGTGCAGGGTGTGATAAGTGCTTTGAGGTAAGTGGATGCTGGGCCATTTTAGGCTATCTGCCAGGAATGAGTTGCAGGAGTTCAGTTCAGAAATTAGAAGAACAAGCACCTGATTGGCCTGTGTGGAGAGAAATGGACAAATTCTTCTCAAGATATAAAAGAGAAATCGTGAGGCACAAGTAAGGTTAGCAGTGGTGATACTGGCTGATAGTTGCTGATGTCTGCTGAAACCAAGCAGGGTTTCTTGAGGATGGGGGGATGGGGGGGGGACCATTGCCTCCTTAAATGCACCAGGGAGATAACCAGATGATATGGAACGGTCAATGATAGTTGTGATGAAGGGGCTGAGGTCTTGTGAGATGGCCTGTAACATGGTGAAAGGGATTGGGTCTAATGGAAAGGTACAATCAACACTACAGGAGCAGCTGGTTCTACACAATATAGAACCAGCTGTGTCAAGTCAAAAGTCAAAAACCATTGTTACAGGTGGAGAATAATCCAAGATAGAAGTACTTTACAGCATACTCGATCTTAAAAGTAAGGGATATACTGTATCTTTAGATAGCTAGAGCATATAATCTAGTCTGGCTAATAGTTTGTCCAATAATTTATTATGCAATAATAATTTACTATTCTGTAACTTTTATGTAACTTTTTAATAGCTTGTGTATGAGGAAGAGAAAATAGCAACATTAATATCTTTAAATGATATGAAATAAAAGGTTTACCCTAACCCTAGGTTTATATCTAATACTGTTGATCAAAAAGTGTACCCTGATTTACGATCCCTGATAGAATTTTTATTTTCAAGTGGATTTTATTTGTATACAGTTAAACATTTGGTGACCATGATGTATGACAACAGAATAGCTATGCTTTATTCCTCTTTTTCTCTTTTCTGTCAGTCATTTTAAAGATTGGGTAATGAATAACGATTTATGCAGTTAATAAAGCAAGTGGAAATAATATTCTTAAAAACTTGACCTCTTTAGATTAAATGTAATTATTATTATTATTTTTTTAGAATTGTTTTTAATGTTGGTTTTGATGGCTGATCAGTATGCATCTGTTCCACCCTGTTTACTTAAAATCATATCGCAAGACCAAGTTAAACATGTTTTTTTTGGTGTTATAATTTAAAAAAAATATTTTTTGCATCCTTTATAATTCAGCAATAGCCAATATAAATATATTTATTTATTTATTCATTTAAATTAAGCTCCAAGAATCTCTTCAATTAAGCAAAGCCAGTGACTGAAGTTGAACTAGAAACATGCATGGAAAAAAACTGAAACGAAAACTTATCTACATATTAATTTTCTGGTTATATAATAGTCAGGCCATTTTTTTTAAGACAGTTGTTGTTATTATTTTGTATATCTATCTTTCTTAATTATTCCATGCAGTATGGTGAGAAACTAAGTACAGAGGAGTAAATCTAATGTAGGTAAATTAGATTTCAACTAGGTTTTGTTCCCTTTAAAATAGTGTTAGTAATGGACTGCATCAAGATAGTTTGCTGTTGCATATACTTCAAAAAGACAAGCTAAATATGAGATGTTTTTTTCAAGCAACATACAGTAGACCCATAGCCAAGTGACAATAGAAAACTCTCTAATGAGAAGAAATCCCAAAACATTAATTCTCCTCTCGTTATATATATTTTTTGCCTGTAGAGAAGCTGCATACTATGGAAGAAATAGATGCACAATCAAGTGACTCCTTGAACACGAATATTACAGCACAGGATAGCAGTGTTTATGCTCCAACTTTACATGATGTACATGTAACAGGGAACATTGTTTTAAATCAAATTTTTACTGGTAAGGCTTACCATTTTATTGTTCAATTTACCTAACAGCTTTAAGAGGAGATTTTGAGTATGTAAAACATATATTGTTGGAAATTGTGAATCCTTGTTTTAATAAACCTGCAACCTGTTTGTAGGTACAAACATATCCAAAAGTCAGACCCGAGGTATGTAACTTTACATCTTAATGATAGTCTAGATAGTGCATTTTATCTGTTAATTAATCACATCTCAGGTGTTAAAGTGGCCTGACATTTGTTCATCAGTTGTTCAGCAATTCATATTTATTTAACAGAATCTGACTTGGTCATTTGTTATTGTTATTTGTTCCCAGATGTGACCGCTGTGATAACCGAATATAAGGAGTTAATAGTGTCCAAGTATAAATACACCAGGGAATATACCTCCCTTGCTGGTGAGCAGGTGCTCCTAGCAGATCGTTATGTTGATCCCCTGATCCTTCCACAGCACAGAATAAAGAAAGAAAGAGAAAAAGAAATGCGCTCCAAAGGAAATGACTTTTTCAACCTCAAGACTTATGATCTCAACCGAAGCATTAGTGCTTCAAATTTGTTCAGTCAAGAACATGGTCCAAACAATGACTGTCCAAAAGCTGTTATTCTCCAAGGAAACTCTGGAAATGGAAAGTCTTTCATAACACAGAAAATAATGCTGGACTGGGCTGAGGGAAATCTCTTTGCAGGGATTTTTGATGTTGTATTCCACCTTAGGTGTACAAAGCTTAATGGTATTTCTGAGAAAATAAGTCTTGTGGAACTTCTAAATTGCAGTGAGGAAATGACTCCAATCTTAAAAGATAAGCAAAAGAGAATTCTTTTCCTTGTGGATGGGTTTGATGAACTCAGATGTTCTCTCCCTGAAATGCCATTGCCTGCCACAGTTTATGACAAGGCTGAACCTCGTGCATTCCTGAGCTCCCTTTTGAGGGGAACCATGTTAAAAGATGCCTTCTTGCTGGTCACTACAAGGTCAACATCTACAGAACAATTATCAAAATTGCTGAAGTGTCCACAACGCTTCACTGAGATTATGGGCTTTTCTGAGAAGGGAGTGGGAGAATATTTCCAACAGTTCTTTAAGGACACAGATCTTTCAAAGCACCTGCATGAGCAAGTAAAGACATATGAGACTCTCTACACAGCTTGCTTCAGCCCTGTAATGTGTTGGCTAATCTGCACCAGCTTTAAACAGATCAACATGAATACAAGAATGACAGGTGAATTTAAAAGTACCACCTCAGTTTTTATTGACTTTGTGTTCACCCTGCTGGACCATCATTGCCAAGATTTAAATCAGTCCGAAAAGTTTAGTCTGCTGAAGCACCTTGGCCAGCTAGCTGAGGATGGAATGCGTAAAGGTGAAATCCTATTTGCACGGCCTTTTGTTCCTGAGATTATTTTAACTCGGGTTGGTCTTCCTTTCCTCTGCACTTTTACTCACAAAGACGGAGTTCGCATGAAAGAAATGTTTAGTTTTCTGCATCTCAGCTTTCAAGAGTTTTTCGCTGCACTCTTCTACATCTTACAAGACAAGACAGAGGCTGTGACACGAATCAAGCAGCTGCTGTTGTCTGATTCAGATCAATTTCAATTTTCTCAAAATTCCCACATGTTCCCAGTCATCCAGTTTCTTTTTGGACTTTCCAACGAGAAAGCGATCAACTTTATTAATGAGAACCATGAAGTGTCTCGAGAAATTGGTTCCCTGCTGGTTCAATGGATGCAGGCATTTGTTAAAAGTGATCTGGTGGAATTTTACAGCACTTTCCCTCTTCATTGCTTGTATGAGGTCAACGATGAGAATGTTGTGAAAAACGTTATGAAAATTTGGGAAACAAGGAAGTCTGGAGTTGAAATTATGGTGAGCTCTTCACAGATGTCGGAGTACCATGCAGCTGCATACTGTCTACAGTTCTGTAGATGCATCAGACACTTAGATCTGCATGCAAATACAATGCAGACCTTAAACATGATGGAAGCAGTGCTGACCAAGTGTGAAAAAACAAAGTTAGTATTAACTTAACACAGTCAGTCTAAACAGACATGCAAGTAGTGAATAAATTTTTTTTGCCATTGTGACTACTATTTTTTCCCTGTTTTCAAATTGAAAAAGTGGAAGTGAAAGTATAAATAGTAATAAAAAATACATACAAATATTTATAGGAAATGTATAAATATGGTTAGGAAAAGAGGCTGGATCGTTGGGCAATCTGAGTATGGACCATCTTAGAAACAAATGGCTGGGAAATAGGGAATCCTAAAATTCTACTTGCCATAGGATTCTATGTGTGTCTATTTTCTTCTGGCATGTCTGCGTATGTGACAAGGGCATCTAAAACATCTAAAAAGAGGCATGTTGTAGAGAAATAAATCAGTGGGATGTTGTGTTACCACAACAGAGATAAACAAGTTGCAATAACTGCATTGCAATATTATTCATGTTGTAAATATAAACATTTTATAGTTACATTTAATGTAGTGCAACATCTATGACAAAAATTGTTCCTGTCATCATTTAAAATAAATGGAAGACATTCCCTTGCCAGACACTTTTTCCAACAAACACTAACAAAAAAGTCAAAGAAACGGTTTAATAAAAAAGCATTATTAATCCACATTTTCTAATCAACTGGTTAAAGAATTACACAGCAGCTACAATTATTTACTTTCCTCTTATAAATGTTTGTTTTTTTCTCCCTAGTTTAACAGTGGAACATGTGTCAGATGAGGATGTGGGCTGTCTAATCTTAACTTTGGGAAAGGTCAAAGACCTTGAATTCTCCAATAAAGCATTAATCTAATGTATTATTATTTTACTTTATTTAATTTATTGAAAGACGTGGTTGAGTTCAGTTATTTTTATTTTGTTTTTTAATTTGTGCAATTTCCTCTTGAAATTTTGTGTAAAATGCCAGTGCAGTTATGCATAGTTTCACTTTGCACTTGAATATTTGCACAGATTTTTCTTCCGTTACCACGATCATCTGTTTCAATCTAATCGAAATGCAACTGATTTATTTTTCATAATTATGTACAATGATTTACCAGTGAATTATTATTATTATTATTATTATTATTAAGATCTAAATACTTATACAGTGGAACCTCGGATTGCGAGTAATGCGGTTTGCGAGTGTTCCGCAAGATGAGCAAAGATTTTAAATAAATTTTGATTTGAAAAACGACCAAGTCTTGGTTTACGAGTACAGAGTATCATGTATCACGCATGCGCTTCTTGTTTTGCCGCCGAGCCAATGATTTTTCTCTCTCTTATGCTGCGGAATTGTGGGTAATCGTCTCCGCTGCTGGGTCTTAGTGCACAGTGTCAAATGGCGCGCGAGCACTTCCCGCTGATATAGACAGAGTTGGGTGTTTACTGAGTAAGATGAAGAGAGGGGAGGGGCTAATTCCACACACACACACACACACACACACACACACACACACACACACACACACACACACACACACACACACACACACACACAGTGTCTGCACGCACAAATGGAACCGCTTATCTGTCGGGATTTATGGTTACTTTTTTAAAAGGTAAAGTGCAGGTTAATTTGTTTTATGTGTACTTTATATATTGTATTAATTATTTTTATGTATTTATTTTTTT
>JAAGKR010001902.1:75109-97184 GCA_011419295.1 Clarias macrocephalus
TGTAGAGAAATAAATCAGTGGGATGTTGTGTTACCACAACAGAGATAAACAAGTTGCAATAACTGCATTGCAATATTATTCATGTTGTAAATATAAACATTTTATAGTTACATTTAATGTAGTGCAACATCTATGACAAAAATTGTTCCTGTCATCATTTAAAATAAATGGAAGACATTCCCTTGCCAGACACTTTTTCCAACAAACACTAACAAAAAAAGTCAAAGAAACGGTTTAATAAAAAAGCATTATTAATCCACATTTTCTAATCAACTGGTTAAAGAATTACACAGCAGCTACAATTATTTACTTTCCTCTTATAAATGTTTGTTTTTTTCTCCCTAGTTTAACAGTGGAACATGTGTCAGATGAGGATGTGGGCTGTCTGATCTTAACTTTGGGAAAGGTCAAAGACCTTGAATGTCTGAGGTGATCATAGTACAGTTTGTGGTAACTCTTTCAAATACTGTTTACTCGTACCACTGAACTCTACTAGTAACTACTGCTAAAAAGACACAAATGAATGCTAATAATAACCAATTTTCTAACTCCCAATGGTTTATTATTGTTACCTGAGGATTGTGTCTTAGCTCTGTGAACAGTATTATAAAATTATTACTCATTAACAGTTAGTGAGGTGTCTTTGATAATAAATGATCTTAGTAGTTAATAATACTATTAATTTAATACCTTCTTAGGAAACAGAATTGTAAGGCTTATTTTACTCCTTGTTTTCTGCCCTGGTTTTACTTCAACACAGTTTAAATGATGGCAGTTTGTCTGATGACAGTGTACAGATCATAATGAGCCATTTGTATAAGCAGAGATCTGTTGATGTTGAACTCCCAGTGAAGGCCATTAATCACAAAAACACTGAGATTATTATGGAGTTTTTCAAAGGCAAGACGGAGCCAATACAACTCAGGTAAATTTGTCGAGCTCAGGTAAGCTGTCTTTCATACAAAAGCAGGACAAGTGAAGTAAAATCAAAGATTATAGTGCAAGAGTAACCTACCTATTTATATTCCAGTGTAATGATAATAGAGAAACTGTTTTTAGATTCAAGTTAAGAATTTAATTTAATATTTTGCCATAATCATTCTTTAATTCTCCAATAAAGCATTAATCTAATGTATTATTATTTTACTTTAGTTAATTCATTGAAAGACGTGGTTGAGTTCAGTTATTTTTATTTTGTTTTTTAATTTGTGCAATTTCCTCTTGAAATTTTGTGTAAAATGCCAGTGCAGTTATGCATAGTTTCACTTTGCACAGATTTTTCTTCCGTTACAACGACCATCTGTTTCAATCTAATCGAAATGCAACTGATTTATTTTTCATAATTATGTACAATGATTTACCAGTGAATTATTATTATTATTATTTTAAAGATCTAAATACTTATACAGTGGAACCTCGGATTGCGAGTAATGCGGTTTGCGAGTGTTCCGCAAGATGAGCAAAGATTTTTAATAAATTTTGATTTGAAAAACGACCAAGTCTTGGTTTACGAGTACAGAATATCATGTATCACGCATGCGCTTCTTGTTTTGACGCCGAGCCAATGATTTTTCTCTCTCTTATGCTGCGGAATTGTGGGTAATCGTCTCCGCTGCTGGGTCTTAGTGCACAGTGTCAAATGGCGCGCGAGCACTTCCCGCTGATATAGACAGAGTTGGGTGTTTACTGAGTAAGATGAAGAGAGGGGAGGGGCTAATTCCACACACACACACACACACACACACACACACACACACACACACACACACACACACACACACACACACACACACACACACACACACACACAGTGTCTGCACGCACAAATGGAACCGCTTATCTGTCGGGATTTATGGTTACTTTTTTAAAAGGTAAAGTGCAGGTTAATTTGTTTTATGTGTACTTTATATATTGTATTAATTATTTTTATGTATTTATTTTTTTGGGCTGTGGAACGAATAATTTGAGTTTCCATTATTTCGATACGATATATACGATACATATGATTTGATTTACAAGTGTTTTGGAATACGAGCCCACTTCATGAACGAATTATGCTCGTAATCCAAGGTTCCACTGTATATTATGTACTCCTAGTGTGCTACATATAGCTGCAAGTTATGGAAAAAAAAGTTTCAAGTTGGCTGAGTGATGAATATTTCCACTGTTTTAACATGGTCTAATCATGACCATTTGCAGATTATTCTTAAGTGCGGCTACTTTAAGGAACAAAGAGGAGAGCCTTTGCTCACATTTCACAGTAGATAATTTCAAGATGTGAGTTTCTTTTTCTATGTTGTATTTATATTGTTTGCAGCCATTTAAAAAGCTTCTTTATCATTTTTAATGTTCAACATAAGAAAAAAATTGGCAACATTTTGGATAAAAAATATTTAATTTAAGTTATTGTTTTAAATATATTATTTTTTGTCAGTGAATTAGTATTTTTTTATTCATCCCAGGTACCACATAAACCTTGGGCATGAAGATGTGGAAACTTCTGTGAAATATGGACTAGCACTTAGGTACCTTACAGTAGACTTTGACTCAGTGATAACTAACAGTGATCTGAGAAATCTCCTTACAATCTCATATAATCTTAAAGAAAGGTAAGTGTATGATATTTTTTCCTTCTACGTATGAAATGTATTTAAATGAAAAATATTAATTGCAAACATGGTGATTCAGCCAATAATGTGAGGGTAATAAGTTAAGTAATATTACAATAACATTCATTCTTATTGATTGATGTTTTCAAGTGATAATCCTCAGTTTGAGGAGCATGTAGATGCACTTCTGTCCTTTCTCAATTCCATACCTGGTTTAACTACGGTGAGCTTGGGTGCTGAAACTTTGAGCCTGGATAGTGCTGCGAAGATCCTCACGTTCCTAAGAAAAAAACCTGATGTTCGACACAATTTGACTCAGTAAATACACATGGCACACTACACAAAGTACACAACATGGATGATCCGAAAAATGTTACATGTACAATGTAGATTTCTACACTTTCTTCCAACACCATTTTCAGACAGATTCAAATACAGTATACAGTACTCAATACTTAAGCTATTTAAGGTAATACCATATTGCTAGATTACTTTGCATTTCACACAAAGTTCATTGTAGGACCTTTTTAATGGAAAAAGATTATTAAATTAATACAGGTTGATTGTCTTTGCATAAACTGATTAATTTTTTTCATTTTGCTCTCTTGGCTAGGTTTGTAGTGAATCACCTCAAAAGTATTAATGATGAGGACATCTGCTCTCTGTTACTGTTCACAGATATGTAAGAAATCTTGTGTAATAAATATTGTTTCAAAAACTATAACAATCAAACTATTTAAATATTTAATTGCGATTAAGCACAACCATTCATAGTTAACTCATGATTAATTATTCATATATTTTAAACTGTCCAAAATGTACCTTAAATTGACATTCCTTAAGTTATTAATGAACATAGGAGTGTACTAATATGTTTGTTTAATGCTAATGTATATTTATTATTATTGTGACAATCTGAACACAAGTAAAGAAGTTACGTGGTTCTCTCTGACCTCAAATCAACAACACAGCAGTATTAGAATGAGTTTAGTCTGAGTGTTTGTGGATGTCAGTGCCTGGAAGCCAATGCACTCTTATAATGCAGTTGATATTATTCATAGATTTTAATGGTAAAATGTCACTGGTTTAATTTTCTGGGTCTCACTGAAGAGGCAAAGCTGTGTGCACATGCTTTATTTATTTATTTATTTATTTATTTCTACATAAATTCTATCTCTGTATGCATACCCCTCATGGCTGCAGGATTTTTGGTACTTATTTTTTTATGTGGGAAATGTTTTAATTGTAAAATAAACACGAGAAAATACTTGAATACAAAGTTAAAGGATTGCTCATCAAACATAGGCTTATTATTTACTGGCAAGTAAATAAAAGGATTAACCATTCCCTTTGTAAAACCACTATCCACTTTAGATTAATAATGCTGTGTCTTATGTATAATTTGTCATGAAATATTAAAACTCTCTATACATGATAATCTACGAACTATATATAACGGCTCGCTCTGTTCACATTTTTGCAATGGCCAAGAGAACAGTTCAAGGACAGGTTTTGACATATTTCAAAAAGAAGAGAACTGTAGGTATGATGCATATGCACAAATCCTCTCAGTGGAGACACGATGAAAATGAAGGATTCAGTTTAATACTTGAGTTTTCAAACTGACTGACAGCTTTAATGATTATAAAAGATGTGTTCTTTACCCAATTTGTGTAATTTCATTCTCAATTTAAAGAAGAGGTTTTGTTTTTTTGTTAGACTTTGTGCTTGGATACAAAAGGGTCAAAAATAGATTTTTAAGTGCCATAATAGTGATTTGATGGTTTGTATGCTTGTGTGTATGTGTGTGAGAGAGAGAGAGCGGGAAAGAGACACTGGTGCGTAGTCATACAAAACTATTGTACTATTAAATTAAATTATTTAATCACTAATGTTTATGTAGATTTTTATTCTACTCTTATAATCCTCCCCAGATGAAAAGGCATGGAAAGGATCAAATGGTAGTTTTGACAGTTGCATGTTGAAATACATGTGTTTAGGTTTGATGGCTCCAAGTTGATCTAATTAAGCTTATTTTTTGTTAATAAAACCGGTCTTAAATTTTTTTTACATATTTCGCACTCATTTTGTATGGTTATTTGATAGTCGTCCCTTTAAGAAAAAAAAAACTTGACCACATCACCCCCCTTGAATTGTATTTTATTTTAATTTTAATTTTTTTTTTTACAATTCGCCCACTTCACTTTCTTTGGATAAATCTCTTTACTCTTCTATTGTATTGATCAGAGGCTGAGCAACACACACACACACACACACACACACACACACACACACACACACACACACACACACACACACACACACACACACACATGCATACCGCTTCTGACACAGACTCATTTTGATTGATTAAACATGCTATAATTAATAGTATCAATAAATTACCATTCAAAAGACACTTTTCTTTATCCATTTCTGTTCAAGGAAATGTGTTTCTGCTTGCCATCCACATTACTGCTGTCATTGCTTCCTGATTTCCCATACTACTGGATGGCCGAGAGCCATGGTCATAGAATGGATTTGCGTTAATTGTGCATCAAAAAATTTGTACCATTAAAATTAATTTATGTTAACTCGTTATTATCGCATTAACTTAGGCAGCCCTACTGAAAACAGCCTTTAGGAACAGGCAGATTTACTCTCACATTGCAACCATATTGTGCTAGCCATACCCGAAACTTTTAATTTTAATTACAGACACTGGTTTATCTAAAATGTTATATTTTCAGTTCTTACATTTATATAATTTTTTTTTCAGCTTTAGGGATGATGTGACGCTACAGTTGGAAGTAAAAGTGCACAGCTCAAGGTATGAGAATGTGAGGGGGTGGGGGAGGGGAAACCTGAATTATTCTTTATTCTCTATTTATTCTCATTCAAATTTTTTTTTATCATAAATAGTTAATTAATGTATCATTTTGGCCACCATATAAAATATTTATTAAAATAGGCCTGAAATGTCTGCAAATATTTAGATACAATTTTTTATTTTTCATCATATAATGACACATACATTCAGGTTCATATATTTTGAACCACAGAAATTTTTTGGTCTGTATATACTACCACATTGAATTTAAAATGAAACACTCAAGATGAGAAGACAAGCAAAGTCAAGACTTTTAGCTAAAGGCATTTGACAAAGTGTGGCATTAGCCATGGAATTACAGCCATTTCTCTCTCTCTCTCTCTCTCTCTCTCTCTCTCTCTCTCTCTCTGAATCTATATCCCTATACACTCCAGAATTAATTCTACAGTGGAACCTTGGATTACGACCGTAATTAGTTCTGGAAGCATGCTCGTATATCAAAACACTCGTAAACTAATTTGTATTTTCCCATAAGAAATAATGGAAACTCAGCTTATTTGTTCCACAGCCCCAAAAAATAAATACATAAAAATAATTAATATAAAATATAAAGTAAAAAAATACTTTATCTAAAAGTTTATAAAGTGTGTGTGTGAAAGTGAACGGTGTCAAATGACGCGCACGCACTCAACCTACACGCTGATACAGAGAGAGAGAGAGAGAGAGAGAGAGAATTTCTGTTTAATGAAGTCTCTGTTTAATGAGACTTTCTTTTGGTTTACACGCACGCTGTACATGCACACAGTACATACACGCGCGCTGTACACAAACACAAAATAAAAGATGTTTTATGCACGAGTGTTGATTATACCAGTGAGAGACACGCACTAAGACTGAGCAGGGGAGACGATTACCCACAGTTCTGGAGTGCAAGAGAGAGAAAAACGCAGTTTTGGCGCAGTTGTGATCACGTGATCACTCTGCATCAAAACAAGAAGCACATGCGTGATGCATGATACTCGGTATTAGTAAACCAAGTTTGTTTTCCAAGTCAAAATGTATTAAAAATCTTTGCTCGTCTTGCAGAACGCTTGCAAACTGCATTACTCACAAACCGAGGTTCCACTGTACTTCCAGTTCCATTGGCAGCCATAAATACTTATGCCACAACACTGCCTCTACAATGTGTGACAGATGCTTGGCATGCATCTTTGGATCATGAACTGTTTCTTTCCTTCTCCATATTTTTCTCTTCCCATCCTTCTTTTACATGTTAATTCTGAAGTTTAATATGTCATTTATGTTTTTGATAATTACCAGTGGTTTGCACCTTGTTATAAAGCATCTGTATTTACTTCTATTTGCTTAAAGCCATCTCTTGACTAGAACAATGACACACCTTCCTCCTCAAGAAGATTCTTGACTTGGGTGGATATGGTAAAAAAGTTCTTCTTTACCATGGACAGGATTCTGCGGACATTCACTTTAGTTGCCTTTCATGGTCTTCCAATAAATGGGTTTTACTTGCATAGACACCTCCTTGGACGTCATGTAGACCATTAAATTAACAGCTGGTAATGTTGGAAAAATGGAAATGTAAGACTTAGAACAACCCTCAATCTTTTTATCTGCTTGATTATTCATGGAAGTTACGTGGGGACAGGCCACAACTGCCCATCCAACTGCTTGTCAGCCAATTGTGCCATTATTTATGAGACCCCAAAATTAGTTGGTGGGTGGGTGTATATATGAAAATGACTATAATTCATGAATGGTTAATGCCACACTTTTGTCAAACTCTTTCAATTAAAGTTGAAAGTCTTGACTTTGCTCACATCTTGAGTGTTTTAAATTCAGTGTGGTGGTGTACAGGGGCCAAATGCCAAAAAACACATCTTTGTTCCAAAATGTATGAACCTGACTGTATATTTGTTTAAAGATTAGCGTGAAATACTTATGAATTGATTTGTTTCAGTTTTCAGGACTCACATGAGACTGAATCCAAACCAGAACTCCTAAAAGTGTCATTGACGTTTTCACCTATTGAGATTGCCACTGTTAACTGGGAAGATTTACTCAAAACGATAACCCAACTGATGAAATCAGATCAAAGGCATGGATGTGCTGAATTATCTTTATTATATATCTGACATTTTTTATGCTTTTATGTTTTACATAACTTGGAAAGTCACAGTTAGGAATTTGTAAATTTCATTGTATTTAAAACTTTTATTATTTGACTTGTTTTATTCAGAACCAGTTAATTAAGTGTCAATTTAAATGTGTTATTCTAGGTCTTGCTTATTATAAGTAATTAAATTAGAACTGGAAATGTAGATCTTAACCATATATCAGAGTTGTATATAATTTGTAATGGGGGTTAGATTTTATATAGCTGCTTCTAAATCTTATTTTAGGCCCTTCTCTTCCTAACTTGAGAATTAGATACTACTACTACCACTACTACTACTAATATAATAATAATAATATTATTATTATTATTATTATTATTATTATTATTATTATTATTATTATCATTGCAGAATGCCTTCCACCTCAGACAAGCAAATGTCATTGCAAAACAGCACACTGTTTTCAGTCTTTCAGTCTGTGCCATCTCTAAAGAAGGTTAAGGTACTTGTAAGAAGCTTTCCTGAGACTTGGGAAGTTAAGGCGATTCATTTCCTCCAGACCTGTTCTACTCTACAATTCTTTGAGTATGATCATAGTTTGTGTGTAATGGTTGACATGAACTATGTGTCTGTAGTACTCCTGTTATATGTTCTTCATTAGTTTATATTTTTATTCTATATTAGATTGAGAGTGGACAATGATGGTGAAACTCTGGGAATAATCAGAGGGGACAGTTTAAGGTTAGTGCTGACAAATCATAATTCTAAATTTAAAATCAATTTAATATCACGTCATTAGTATGTCACATAAAAAATTCTATTAAGTAAACAATATAAACTGTTTTGTTAAAGAGGAGTTGTCTACTTTATGCATAAAAAATTCAATATTTGAACTTTTGAACCTTTGAGCACTCTCACTCTTTCTCTCTCTCTCTCTCAGTTTGTCTGACAAAAAGTGGAAGCTTTATTTTGGGTGCTGCCATTTTGAGTATGTTTACATGTTACATTAAAATTTTTGTTTTCATACTAGTGAATTCAATCTAACAATATTCTAAAGGGAAGACTAAATATTGTTCAACATTCTGTCATATAAAACAGTTTGGCAGCAGTTGATGAGCCAGATTGTCATGGTGATGTGCTGCCCTGTATCACCCTCACCATGGCAAAACACAGAAAATTCTACAGAGATATTTGGGAAGAATTTTTCCATCATTATAAGCAGCTTAAAGCAATGACTGAACTGTGAGTAACACAGAATTCATATCTCATCTAAACAAAAATGCTAATTAAACAGACATTTAACATTACCAAATGCCTATTTCTTTTATTATCGATGTCATTTACTTCTTACACTGCCATGTTTCTTTATATTGCAGTTGTCCAGAGTATGATCAGTGCTTGGTCAAAATGTTAGATGTCATGAAAACTGTTCCTGCTCTGAAAGAAGTAAAGCTGACTTTGAGATTCTTGACAGTTCATGGGGCCTCCTGCATTCTTCACCTTTTTCAGACGTCTTCTAGTCTATGGAAATTTGAGTGAGTGTGGAACCTTTCTCTAATAATCATTCAAAATGTAATTTGTTTAACTTCATACTATAATATACAAGATATCTTTGGTAATTCTGAATTGGTTAGGATTTAAAAAAATGGGCGACTCCCATTAAATCTAGAGTTATACTGTCAAAGCAAAAGGATTTATAATGATTTTCTCTTTAATTCGTAGTTTGGATGCAGAAATAGAAAAAGATAAACTGGATCTCCGCTCAGAGTTAAGTCTAAGGAAAAGCACAGAAAACAAATGCAGGTGAGCATCTTTCTTCCCCTGCAAATCACTTGTGCTCCCATATATACTGATCAGCTATAACATTACAATGCCCTTCAATATGCCCAGTGTTGTGCTCAGTATTTCCCAATGCAGCTCTGACCTTTTGGGGCATGGCTCCATAAGACCTCTGTTAGTGTGCTTTGGTATCTGGCACCAGCATGTTGGCAGCAGATCCTTTTGGATGCTGTGGGTTGTGGCGTAAGGCCTCTGTGAATTGGAATTGTTCTGGCAAATCATGCTGTATTGGATTTCTGTAGGATTGGACCAGACAGGCTAGCCATTGGTCTATGTATAAATGAGTCTTGGGTGCTCATGTCACCAGTTAACTGGTATATAATTGGTAATAAAAGTGTTAATGTTACATGGTGTTAATGTTAGGCCTGAGCATAAAATAGAGCATTCTTTCATTTATTCTTTTTATTTATTTATTTTTTTTATATATTTGGCTTGGCTTTCAGGTTGGCCTTGCGATGTAATCACTCTAATCCTGATACAAAAGCATTTTTTGGGTATATATCACTTATTGTGTCTAAAACATCAGAGAAGACGGAAAGCTGGAGAAACTTCTTTCAGTCTTACTATGAGACTAAAGGATTAACTGAGAGGTAAGGACACCATTTTTTTTTCAAGCATGTAACATATGTCTTAGATTGGTTATGTTACCCGGATTATTATTGCTGTTCAATTTATAAATAAATTACAATGGTCATTGTTGCTGTGTAAACAATAAGGTGTCATAAGTTAAGAACCACATTCAGAGTTAAGTCCGAATTTATATATCAGTTCTTACAAGTGGAAAGTAACATTTGCATAAGTTTTTTTTCTTTTTTTTTCTGGCACCCCATTCAGAAGAGTTTTTTTTTTCTTTTGTGTGCTTTCAAGTATTTAACTGTATAGTTAAACATTTTAACTGATACAATCATGTTAATGTTTTTATACAACAACTAACTTTTATTACTTATCTAAGATGATGCTCATTTGAAGCCACTATAATATTTTGCCTAAAAACCTTATTTAATCTTAGTATCAGAATAAAAATATCCTTTTACCCTATCATTTTATACATTTTGCTTAACTGAGTCAAATTAGTTGATATGTAGTGTACACCAATAAACTTCTGAATGAATTCTTTTGGAAACATAGTTTAGGAAATGTACAAATATTACTTTTACAGCAGTAATTAAATAGAGCATAAATACTTCAAAGTAATAAAAGTATCAGAATCAGCTATAGATAGATAGCTAGATAGATAGATAGATAGATAGATAGATAGATAGATAGATAGATAGATAGATAGAGTACTTTATTAATCCCCAAGGGAAATTGTATTGTTACAGCAGCCAGTTCACATAATATACAACAACAAGTAAGCAGCAGGTGCATTAATAAAAGCTGTTAACAATTGAAAGTGCATTAATGAGGTAGAAAAATGCTATAAATATAAATATGAATATAAAGGTACTGCTTCTATGTGCATGTGCATGACAAGTGGGAATAGAATTACACAAAAGGTATATAACCAGCAAGTATATAACCGGCAATACTAATAAAAAAGAATGCAATGAATAAGGGATGTGAACATAGTGCATTGAAGACAGAATGTATATGAGCATATTTATTGTGGTGTCAGAGAAGGAGGTCCTTCTCTTGACACAGAGCAGATTTATTGTAAAATCTAATTGCACTTGGCAGAAAAGACTTTGCTTCAGCTCCGCTGTCAGAAAGAAATCTACACATTCACTTACTGAAAGTGCTCCTCTGTTTAGCCAGTATGTTGTGAAGGGGATGTTGGGTGTTCTCCATGATGGTTAACAGTTTGTATAACATCCTTCTCTCCACTACAAGCTCCAAACATTCCAGGGTAGTGCCCAGTATTGAGCTATTTGATGCGTTTGTTGAGTTTTTTTTAGAATCTGATCCTGATGCTGCTGCCCAAGCAGATGGAAGCAAAGAATATTTTGCCCTTGCCACAACAGACTGATAAAAGATCTGCAACATCTTGCTGCAGACATTAAAGGACCTTAGTTTTCTCAAGAAGTAGAGTCTGCTCTGTCCTTTTCTGTAGACAGCGTCTGTGTTGCATTTCCAGTGCAATCTGTTATCAATGTGAATATCTGTAATTCTCCACCACCTCGACCTCTGGAATGTGCTCGGGGTAGACTTGGTCCTCCTGAGATCCATCACCATCTCCTTGGTCTTAGTCACATTCAAGATAAGATGGTTTCTCTCACACCAATTTACAAAGCTTTACTGGCCAAGCTTTACTGGCCAAGCTTTACTGGCTAAGCTATACTTCTTCTAATTGTGCCGTCACCGAATTTAATATTTAAGCTGCTCAGTGAGGCCTGTGGATCTTTATTTATTTATTAAAGTTTTTTTTATTTCTCTGAACATTGTATGCGCTGACCTTTTGGGTGAATGTGCTGGAATGTCACCTCCTGGAAAGATTGGCAACTGTTTTAAATGCACTTGTGAATAATCTTTCTCACTGTAGAATGTTAAATTCCAGATTGTTTGGAAATGGTTTTATAACCAACATTTATCATCATATCATGTTATCATAATTACAGATTTAAGGGCAACAGGTCTGTAGTTGGTTAGTCTTCTGAAGAACGGTTCCTCTGGGAGTGGAGTGTTTGAAGCAGAAAGGGACTACAGTATGTACAGCTGCAGAGATTTATTGAATGTGTGTGTGAAAATTGGAGGCAGCTGAGAGTACACACCTTCAGGCAGGAAGGTGACACTGGCTCTGGTGTCTTCCTGGTCTGTTGTCTCTGAAACAGATGACACGCTTCTTTTTCACAGATTGTCAGGGGTGAAATCCAGAGGAGGGAGCAGGGCTTCTCAAGGTGCTGCTAAAAACTCATTCAGGCTATTAGCCAGAAGGTGGTGGGCTCCTTTAGCCTGTGATGCTCTGAAGGCCTCTCCACACTGATGCAGGATTCCTGGAAGGTTTTTATTTTTATTTTTAGCTTTTCTGAGTAGCTCCTTTTTGATACTCCGATGTCCTTTGTTAGTATGTTCCTGGCCTGGTTGTACATCTCTACTATCCCTACTTCTGTAGGTTTCCTCCTTGGAATGCTGAAGCTGTTTGAGTTTTGTTTTTCACCAGGGTTTGTTGTTTTTATTCTGTATGTGTGGAAGTTCTTAGTGTGCACATGTGTATTCACAGACGCTGATGTACGATGTCACAGTGTGGCAGTAAATTTGTGTAGGTCAGAAAATGTGCCATTGAAAAACATTCTAAACTATGCATTCAAATCAGGCCTGTAGCTCCAGCTTTGTCTCACTTTTCCACCTCTTCACTGTTTTATATACTGGTTTTGCATTTTAATTTTTTTTTCCAGTGTGTTTTCTAGAGTGTTTTTATCTCTAGAGTGACAGTTAATGTGCTGTTTGTATTTGGGCAATTTGCGAGTAAGGTCGCTCTATTAAAGTCTCCTAAAACAATGAGCATGCAGTCTTGATTATTGTAATGCCTTCTCACATTGGCTTATATGCCAGCCAGAATGAATGAGAAAACCTTCTGCAGCGAATAAAGTGGTTCAAAGTTAATGAAGAGAGACTCTAGGTGAGCGTTACTTGACATCATTACTGTGACATCATAACATCAACCTCCATTAGTGTAGAAGATGACTCCATCTCCACTTGTTTTTCCCGGATAACTCCAATATGCTTTGTGTGGTAGAGACTAAAGCTCGGC
Organism: Clarias macrocephalus; assembly: GCA_011419295.1. Taxonomy (NCBI): domain Eukaryota; kingdom Metazoa; phylum Chordata; class Actinopteri; order Siluriformes; family Clariidae; genus Clarias; species Clarias macrocephalus. Next base: position 88,208 of record JAAGKR010001902.1, read on the forward strand.
ATATGTAAACTACAGTCTTGGATTGATTCACTGAATCAGGTCTCAGTGGAGCACAAAATGGCAGAGAGTAAAAAATCCTGTTAGAGTTAGTTCTGTTTACAGGTACCTTTTTTTTTGGCAAGAGCACAGAGATGCGCCATGTGGAAAGATGGAAATGGTGGATTCCTCTCTGCCCTAAGTTCACCAAAGTGAGGTGTGCTTTAACTGTTCTCCGCTTCTCATAAAACACTGTAGCTCCTCCAAGAACAGCCACAAAACTGCTTTTGTTCACAAATAATAGGGGTGAGGTAACTCTACTAAGTTGTCAGATCTTTAGGAAGAATTATAAAATTTTTTAAATTAGAATTAAGAAAAGTAGAATCAGCAAACACACAAGAGAGCACATGATCAAGACTGCCATCCACAGCATCATTTTATATGAACCGGAAGATGAATCGAAAATCTTACCAGTATATTGCTATATATTGCTATTTTGTTCTGGATAATGATTAATTCAGAACATCTAATTCTGAATTCTAATATGTGAATTTCAGCATTAATTTTTCACTACATAAGCTTAATTCAGCTCTGCATATGACCTAAATTACTGTTAAAGTTAAACTGTGCTGATTCTTTTTACATCACAGAGACCCAGACTTTTCGCAAAAGACAAGTGCTTTCTTGTCTTCCCTGTACCGTGTATCTGGACTGGAGGAGGTCGAATTTAGCTTACACAGGATAACTGAGAGCTGGACTCGGGGGACAATGGTGTTTCTTTCCAGTAATTTAGTGTCAACTTCTCGTACATACTGGTAGGAGAAATTCACAAGTTACTGAGCTCAAATATGCTTTTGCAGTCATACCCAAGCCACTGATCCTACACTTTATCTGTTAATGTGATTATAGACATCTATACTTGTATGTATGTATGTATGTGTGTATATATATATATATATATAATTTTTTTTTTTTTTAACAGTGCGCTGAACAGATGGTATGGTGTTGGAGCTTGTCCATCTTTAACCATTAAAAGAAACATCACAGACTCCATGTAAATCATTAAAATTTTTTTCTTCTTTTTAGACATGACCCTTGACCTGCTAAGTACTTATAAAACATACTGGGAAAAGTAAGACATTTGCTTTCCACAGTAGGACTTGCAGTATTGTTTTGCAAACCTGACATATTAATTCATTACAAACTGGTTCTTCACAGAAAAAGGATGAAATCTTGAATGATTGATTTATCTTGATTTATCTTGTTGTGAGTTGTTTGTCCTCATTTCCCCCCTTTCTACACGTGTACAGTATATGACTTGCAGTCAATAAAACATTTATAAAGATACTTTTGTGATGTGCTTTACACGGGCTCCTACTGATTTGTAAAGGTCTTTATGAAATTTAAATGACTCGTGTAAAGTGTGCACTTCAAACATTAAATTATTGTTCTGTACTGATTCTATGTTCACTTGTGTAAATTCTTATTTTTTAGGGTTCCTGTGAAAATCTACATGCAAAGCAACCCCCTTCAACGATCTCTCATTCACCTAAAGATATCATGTTCTGAAATCAGCAACATTGATGTAGCTGGTCTTTTTTGCAGACTGAGGTGCCTTGAGGGTTTAAATGACACGTAAGTATAATGTTATAATAAAAAAAATGCAATAATATAAAATGTAAATGTCATCTGTTCAGATTTAAACAAACAGAGTTTAAAGTTTGATTTAATGTAAGTTGTTTCATTGTTAGTGTTATTATTATTATTATTTTTTTTTACTGTAGATCCCAAGAGTATGATGTCAAAGTAAATGAGCTGCTCTCCCTTCTCCACTCTGTTCCTAATCTTCAAAAACTGAAACTAGAGATTAAGAACCTAACTTCCACCTGGGTTACAAGGGTTCTTTCCTTTAAAACCTGCCAGAGTCTTCAAAAGATCTTGTAAGAACAGGTTCTATGGTTAATTTCTTTTTTCAACAATTTAACCATGGTCACCCTGTTGGTGAGGCCTGAAAAGGTTAAAACAATCTGTATTTGTGTTTTCAGTGTGCACACCACAGCAGGTGGCATGTTATCGGAGGAGGCAATCTCAGAACTTGAAAAAAATTGGACATGTCAGGACTGTGTTTTGGTTCTTATAGGGTTTGTTTCATCTTTCTTTTATTTAACCATCCATTACATTAAGTTACAATAACAATACGACATTCATTTATGTTGTAAATAGATGTGAAATTAATGGCAGTAATATTAGACTAATGACCTTTTTCCTTATTTATTAATGCAGAGGGAGATGCAGCAACTCCATGAAAAAAGTAAAGCTCTCATTCCATGAAGGCCATTATTCAGAGGAGCCCTTTTTGTTTGAGACAGACAATGAGTGGACAGAGAATACATTTAACAGGTTTACGTGCTATTCCGATTGTGTTGAAGAAAAAGATGAGAAAGAGAATGGAGAAAAAGAGGAGAATTAATATGAAGAGGATGATGAAAAGGGGGATGAATATTTAGAGGAAGGTTGAGATAGACTGTCCAGAGATTGAACAGTACATGGTTTTATGAAAAAATGAAATCAAATTAAAATATTGATCAATAATGGCCAAAACGATTGTAATTGTACTGATGATGTTGCGCTATGATATGAACAGGGCAGTCTACTATACTTGTAAAAGTTCATGCATAAGCAGAGACTTTTATGTTATTCTTTTATTATTGTTTTATTTTTTGCATTCCTAATAGAATAATTAAGGTGTTGGGAAAATATTTACATTTCTTTAAGTTGCATGCATTACTTGAACACATTTCTATAATAGGAGTTCTGTGATAACAGGAAGTATAACGACTGTTGTATCTTGCACTGCGATTATACTCACGGCACGTTCAGGGACGTCACTTCCTCTTTTCTGGATGACCATTTCCCAGGGAGCTGCAAGCAGAAACTATGTCATGTTTTGTTTCTTCACACCTACACATGTTGAAAATAAATTGCTTAAAGAACAACTTTGTCTACACAATGCAGATTCAGACACATCACAATGGCAGGAGTTGCTCTGCTGTTTGTAGCCTTTGGAACATGGTGTATAAGATATTTAAAAGAAAATATTAAATATAAAATATTGTCATCTACATGATGATACATTTTTAAAATGACATATGTCTCTAACATAGCTAATACTAGTAACTAAAAATTGCATAACATGGTCATGCTTAAATTTTCTACTAAATCTTATTTGAGCAGAAATTACTGCTATGCCTCATAACAGTTGCTTATACTTTTGATCAAATGTCAACCAAAATTTTGTTGACTCAATAATTTTCTTATTATGCAAGAATGTCTTGAATGTCCTGAAAAAAACACATCATATTTGCACAATTAGGATCACATTTAAAAAGTGAATAAAACCTTTTTAAAATTGCAAATACATGAAGCATACACCTTTTGAGTGTTTCGAACCTTTAGCACGAAAGTATTGGCCAAATCACTGCTCAACTGTTCCTGACTTCCAGCTTCTGCCTCTTCCCCATCCTAAAACTGCTTGTCTATTGCTCGCTTTGTCCAGCCCCAGTGCTGACAGCAGATGTCATGCTAATCCTGCTGGAAAACCTGCATCAGATTTGCACCAGTTATAACCATGCCTGTCTTCAGGGTCAAAAATGACCTGCCACTTTGTTTAACAGAAGAGAAAACTCCTATATGATCTTTATTTATTTATTTATTTATTTATTTATTTAACACAAACAAGAGGATGATTCCAGGGCCCACAAGATACAGTATGCACTTGCCCCTGACCCTACATTACTTCCACATTCACATGTGACAATTTCACATCTTATGAACTCGTCAGTACCCCTTGAAGAGTCAGATTATGATGGTTGGCGCAGTTAGAAAGCACTAGCTTCTCCCTTCACTCATTGCAACAAAGGGCAGACTGGCCTCATGAAAGTTTGCCCATACCACCAACACAACTCTAGTTTCTTACCTACACTTATGGACGCCTCTTCTCCCACATTCCAATGTTTGATCTAAAAATTTAAGCAAGTTTGTTATCATTAGCAGTAATCACAGTTGGAAAAGGTTCATGTAAATATCACACAGAAGCAGGCAGCAACACATATATAGAAGGTTTTAACCAAATTTTTTGTGTATATGTCACCAGTAAATGATTGCTGTTATATATACTCTGATAAGCAACATGTGGGATTTGTTTTCACTTACTTTTCCTGCTAACAATCATCACCTTGGCTTGAAAATCTCTTTGGAATTAAAATGAGATGCGCCAGTCAGTGTATATACTGTATTACATATGTGAGAATATTTACATGAATATACATTTATTCTGACTGAAGTGACCTTTATTTATTGAATTGAATGAGTCATTTAAAATTACAAATGCACAATATTTGTGGAAGTTGACATTTTAGAGAATAAAAGCAGCTGTTAATGTGAAATAATTCACTATGACCCTTCTGGCTAACAGTGTCAGACACAAATACTTGCATGTATACATTTTTATGTAATGAGCCAATTAGAAGGCCTCTAGCTGCTGATCAGCCAACAGAAACAGGTGATCTAAAAAAAAACAAACACCATAGTTCGCCTCATACAATCAAAATATCAAAATTAAACTCCTTTGATGCCCCCCCCCTAATATTTTTAAATATAAAACTAATATGATTTAACTCAAAATTACAAAGAAAAAAATATATATTTTTTATTATGGACATTAACCTTTATCTAATGAGTTTCATATTTGATTACAATTTATTATTATAATTTTTTTTATAATAGTTTATAAATAAACTGTAAATTTTGGATATTTTAGGTGTACTTACCTGGTCCTCTTCATATTTCTGGTATTACACACACAACAACAACAAATGTGATCGTGGAGTATGCAAAAGTTTGTCTTCCAAACTTCCTGGGTGCTTTCTTGACTTATATCTTAGATATATTTTACTACATTTATTGTCTGTTGTGCCAAGGACCTGGTGAAATGATATTTCATGAATACAAGTTGCATAGAGAAATGACAATAAAACCAAGTTGACTGCACTTGGGGGAAAGGGGCCTTAACGTGGAGCACACCTTTTCCTCTTCAGTTGTCTGGCTTTTAGTGACCGTGAAAGTGATGAGGAACCTTGCCCAGTCTTTTCGCAACTGTTTTCAAGATGGCGATCTAACAGTGATATTCCATTTGCATCTTTGAAATCCCTGGGGCGCATTTCATCACCCCACTTGCATGCCATTCTTCCCAAAATCCATTAATGCTAAGAAGTCACCAACTGCGCCCATTCCCTGTCTGCGCCTACCTAGAGAGACTCTGGAGGAGTGACAAAGACTTAGGTGCACGCTCATCACAGGTGCATGCTGTGACTAGGTAATGCTTTTATCTATTATTCAATGATATATTATTTTTCAGCAAATACTGTTATAAAAATGTGACCAAGTATTCATTAGAAAATTGACTTTTTGTTAGTGAAACAATCTACAACTGTAAAATCCTACAAAGTGCATTAATTTTTTACATTTTTTGTTGTTGTTTCTTTTGATGATCTTTCACTTATTTTAAATATAAAGAAACATTTACATGTACTTTTTATTTGCTTATTTTCCAGACATATTGCATTGATGTTGGGTATATGGCAGTAGCAATGGCATGACATTATATTTAAAGCTTTTAAGGATATTTTCTTGCCTACAAGGGGTATCTGTAGCTTTTCTTTGTTTAGCAGGAATAGTACACAATGGAAACTGGTTTGAGATCAACTAGTGAGAAGGTGAAGCTGAGTGAAAGCAGACAATGGGCAGAGGAAGGATCTCATTGCAGTGTAATTGGAATGATATCTCAAGCTACCAAGCAGTTTACAGAGAATGGCTGTAATGGCCATGTACATTGTAATGGCACTTTTATAGGTAAACTTTAGATGCTGTTGTTCATGATAATCCCAGGTGATTTTCAGTTTATGAAATAGCGAAACCATCTCACATTGCACCGAAATCTTCGCCATGGTCAAAATTATCAAGATCACATTTTTCTCCTTTTTGATTTGTTATCGCTGCATTATTACATACTTTTAACAGGTGACTGTAGACTGTTATTTTTATATTGTGGGAAGACACATTTTTTCTTGCAATTGTAAGTTGTGTTTCACAACATCTGAACTTTAATTTGTAATGCTTAAAATAATTTAAGTTGATCTCACAATAAATGTACATGAATTTGAATAAATGTCAGTAAGTTACTTGGATTTTGTTACATTTTTCTCAGTAAGATGGGCCATTTATTTCTGTATATATTTGTGGTGTGAGCTGACTGTGTTTCCAGATGAATAAACTGGAGACCTGTAAAAGGCAAGTTTCTGGCTGTCTACTTACTTACATTAATATTTATTACACTGGTTAATAAGTTATGTATATTACTTTCAATTGTCTTATAAGTTTTCTTTCCTTCAAATGCCACAAAACATATTGAATTACTGTCAAGCTGCATGCTGTGATGTCTTCAAAAACACTGCACACAAACATGGTCAAAACGGACTACATCTCAAACATAGGCTATTTCCTAAATACCTGGTTTAGAAATAAAACACTGCGATTGTACAGTTATGTATTATCCCATTTCATTAAAAGTATTTAATAACTTTTTGTGTTATCTATAATTAAAACAGCAGCAATAAAAAACAGTAAAAGTTTATTATTATTATTATTTATTTATTTATTTATTTATTTATTTATTTATTTAATTTGACACAGGAAAGATCCATAATAAGCAAGTGAGGGCTGCACAAATATTAAATATACACTACTTGGGGGAAAGAAAAAATTTTAGTTAGACAACATTTAGCTATGAATACAGCATGCATTCAGCGTGCTATTATCCTGACAACCTCATGTAACATCACAATATTTATTTCTGTCCATTGTTGTCCTGCAATATGCCCATGCAAACAGAGAAGAAAAATAACACTGCCTCCAGAGACTTTTGCAGTGCTCCACTAGACTTGATCACTGAATTTGCTTCGCTTCTCACCCTAACACACGTGGCTCTCTGGAATAGGGTCAATCTCGACTCATCAGACCACATGGCCCATTTCTAATGCTCCAAAATCTCACTCACTCACTCATCGTCTATACCGCTTTATCGTGTATCCAGGGCCGCAGGGACCAGTCTTTGGACTGTGGGAGGAAACCGGAGAACCCAGAGGAAACCCATCAAGCACGGAGAGAACATGCAAACTCCATGCACACAGAGACAGGAATTGAGCCTGGCCGGGAATCGAATCCAGACCGTGGAGGTGCAAGGCGACAGTGCTAACCACTACACCACTTCAAACACTACTTCATCCCCTCCAAAATCTATTTATGCCTTTTCTTTGATTAGTTTTGTGATTAGTCACACTAACAAGTGTTTTTCCTGTGGTCACATTCTGTGACTTCTTGTCACATTGTGCATGTGGAAAAGCTCTTATTTTTCACTATTAAACATGTGGTTTCTCCTGTTAATTTTTTTTTTACAATGCAACTTCCCCTAGCATATATCCGATCGCTGATCATGCTCAGTCAGGATTTTATTTCTGTCCACATTTCTTCTGCAAAGTTGAAGGCTCTTAAGTATTTGCTTATTTAAATGCAAATAATGACTTTTGTTTTGACCAGGCAGTGCAGTCCAGTAACCAATCCAACATTTCTTTGTATATATAATAAAAGAACAAATGAATTAATTGCATAAGTATGTCTTACAGGACCTAGTAAGACATATTTTTTTGTAAGGACCTTTTACATCAGTAATGCAGGTTATTTTTACTTACTTTTAAATTCACCCTATGCAGTATGTTTGCATGCTTGGGCCTTTAAAAGGGCAGAGCTGTTTTACATGTTTCATCTCCATAGTTGTAGTTTTCCAGCTGACAGGGTTGTTATGATTACAAATAATGACGTTCTTACTGATGTACAATACGAGGAAAACGAACATGTTTTTGTTACTTTTCTATTCCTTCATGCCACAGTTATCATTGTAGCACTGAGAGGTGATGGAGAGTTTCTGAGCTTCGCAGGTGAGAGTCACATTACTGGTGTCAATGCTTTGTTGCGGAGAGACATTAAGGAAGGGATTCTCCACTGGATCCGGGATACACACATACATCTGCATTAAAAGATTTCTAGTTAAGCAACACAATTTTATATAAATTGACATTATTGTATCAGTAATTAATTTGGGGTATAAGACTTACCTAACACATTTAAGTGTTCCGCCGCCGCCGTCCTGCATCGAGGAGGACAGCGAGCTGCCTCCGCACAGGTTCGTGGACGCCGTGCTGCTGCCGCCTGCGCACGGGTTCGTGGACACCGTGCTATCCCCGCCGCCCGACCTTGGTGGCAACCCACCCTTCCACCTTGCCCAAAGGATGGGTGTTGCAGCCTCACGGTTGGCAGAGCCGACATAGGACCTTGGGGGGGCTGTCCTGGACCTCCGTTGGGCGCTCCATTGTCGCGCCGTGGGGAGGGGGGTAATGTCAGGGGATACCACCAAAGCGCCCACAGACTCCATTTTGTGTTTTGTTTTCATTTGTAGTTTTGGTGGACTCAATTCCCCAGAATGACCCTCGGTCAGGTGATTAAGGCAGAAAGCCATAAAATTCCAAGAGGTTTACATACTTTTTCTTGCCAATATATGCAGTTGAGAGGTGGGCAAATAGACATTTAATAGGAAAACTTGTTGATATCTTGTTGTTTCGAGGTCCTACATGAATTCATTTACTCAACACTCTCACTTAATTTCTAGTTTAAACATTTATATTAAATGATTAGTCTTGCTTCTTTCATACCAATATGAGGTCTGTTTCAAATAATTATCAAAGTATACAAATGATGACACTGTATGCACTGGTGAAAAATAAAAAAAAAATTTGTTTTTAAGTATTAGTATATTGCTAGTATATGCTTTTTGCCAATGGTCTAACTCGTCCTAATTTGTATTTACCCCTGTTTTCATTATAAATATCAG
>JAAGKR010001902.1:97204-109501 GCA_011419295.1 Clarias macrocephalus
TGTGTTTCCAGATGAATAAACTGGAGACCTGTAAAAGGCAAGTTTCTGGCTGTCTACTTACTTACATTAATATTTATTACACTGGTTAATAAGTTATGTATATTACTTTCAATTGTCTTATAAGTTTTCTTTCCTTCAAATGCCACAAAACATATTGAATTACTGTCAAGCTGCATGCTGTGATGTCTTCAAAAACACTGCACACAAACATGGTCAAAACGGACTACATCTCAAACATAGGCTATTTCCTAAATACCTGGTTTAGAAATAAAACACTGCGATTGTACAGTTATGTATTATCCCATTTCATTAAAAGTATTTAATAACTTTTTGTGTTATCTATAATTAAAACAGCAGCAATAAAAAACAGTAAAAATTTATTATTATTATTATTAATTAATTAATTAATTAATTAATTAATTAATTAATTAATTAATTAATTAATTAATTAATTAATTAATTAATTAATTAATTAATTAATTAATTAATTAATTTTATTTGACCCAGGAAAGATCCATAATAAGCAAGTGAGGGCTGCACAAATATTAAATATACACTACTTGGGGGAAAGAAAAATTTTTAGTTAGACAACATTTAGCTAGGAATACAGCATGCATTCAGCGTGCTATTATCCTGACAACCTCATGTAACATCACAATATTTATTTCTGTCCATTGTTGTCCTGCAGTATGCCCATGCAAACAGAGAAGAAAAATAACACTGCCTCCAGAGACTTTTGCAGTGCTCCACTAGACTTGATCACTGAATTTGCTTCGCTTCTCACCCTTATATATGCAGTTGAGAGGTGGGCAAATAGACATTTAATAGGAAAACTTGTTGATATCTTGTTGTTTCGAGGTCCTACATGAATTCATTTACTCAACACTCTCACTTAATTTCTAGTTTAAACATTTATATTAAATGATTATTCTTGCTTCTTTCATACCAATATGAGGTCTGTTTCAAATAATTATCAAAGTATACAAATGATGACACTGTATGCACTGGTGAAAAATAAAAAAAAAAATTGTTTTTAAGTATTAGTATATTGCTAGTATATGCTTTTTGCCAATGGTCTAACTCGTCCTAATTTGTATTTACCCCTGTTTTCATTATAAATATCAGGTTATACCAGCATAGATTCCAGCAGCTGGCATAACTGGCAAGAAGGCAAGTCAATTATAGCTAAAATTAAATTTGGCTTATTTACAGTACATTTTACTGCTGAATGATTCATTAGCTTCATTATGCCAGACTCAGAACCCAGAAAGATGTGTGAGTAGGAAAAATAATTATTGGCAAAAACTGGACCAGATGATTAACAGTAGAGTTGTGAACCTCAGATGGACTGTCGATTTAATAAATTTTTTGTGCATTTTTATTTTCTAACTGATTCAGTACTATAAATATTTCATTAACTTTAATTAATGAACTGCTGTGTAAATTACTTGGTTGTTTAAATGTCATGTCTCATACAAATAAAAATGATAATATAATATCATTATCATCATATTTTTCATAATGCCATAGAACTACATTATTTTGGCATAAGAGTGTTAATTCAGTCTGTAACTAGGTATAACAATTCTTAGTGGCTCCACTAGCTCCACTTTGTTCTCTCACCGAAGTTGTCAGTTTTGACATTCATTTTGAAACCAGGAGACGAGGCCTTGCAGGACAAAAAAAAAAAAATCTATATCTAATCTATATTCCTGCAGTCTTACTGTATGTTTAATACTCAAAAAAAAAAAAAGTATGATGAATGCATTGAAATATAGGGATGAAAAAGTGCACTTTAACAAATTAGACTAAATGTTAAGCATAGTGTACCTAAACTACAGGATATTGTAGTTTATATTTTAAAATTTGTACTTTAACTAAATTGGTACAGTGATAAATCTGAGCATGGATTTTAAAATATACAAAATAAACAGAAGTAAGTTCACTTACACCGAAATTTTTCTGTTTCGACCCACTTAATTCTTTGCTTATGGGTGAGTTACATGTTTGTGTGTTTGTGTCTACATAGGAGTGCATCTGTAACTATAATGTGTCTTTTCCCCATTGTAGGTTTTAGCTGGTGGCAATAAGGAGAAAAGAGAGTGCATTCCAGTAAAGGACACTAAAACACCAACTTTTATTATTAATGCAAACACTTTGTGATTTTGTTCATCATGTGGTGTGTAGACAGACATGCACATGAATAATGTTTGACATATATTTGAATAATGTTTAGATTTACCAGTCAAGTCCATTATTTTAACCTTAGTTCTAGATCAACTGTAGACATTATATGCACATACAGTATTCTGTTTTGTGTTTGATTCATTCACCACCAGTTACTGTATGTTATGAGTCAGCTTGACCCAGCAAAAATAAAAGGTGCTTTTTATGTCTTAAATTATTCTGGTACATATAGTGTGGTCACTTAGTCACTTCCTTTCTTTGGAGTAGCTGACCATGTTACTGGAAAAATATTTGGGTGTACAGTAGCTGTGTTAGAAAACGTCTGCATGTTCTGTTTTCTTGGGGAAATGAAATAGAGAATTGTACATATACTTACACAACGCTCCTGGCTACGCAGATGCGACTTACTCGGAGTCTAATTTACAGCGAAGGAAGCTGCCGTACTCAGACTCTCGCACCCGCTCTGCTGCCTCTGCCTACCTCGCGCCACCTGTTCAGCACCGCTTGTTTCACTCAGCGTGACACAGAGGACACTGTGCCACCTGAGCTTCGACCTGCGGACCTGCGACACTTACCAATCCGCCTACAAAGCAACATCACTTTAGTGTGTAATGTATGCAGCATAAAGAGGGAGTATTGTGACAGTGGGCTAACAACCAGTTCTCACATATCAAACAACTCGCAGCAACCCTGAGAACTCTGCGTCTACTGAGCTTTGACCCTTGGACTTGGCCTTTCACCCAGGCAACACCAAAACCTCAGTGCTGTTAACGAGCTTAACTTCTCAAAGACTGCATACCTTTGAACTTGAAACAGGTTGTATTAAAGTATACCAGTGATCATATGCATGGGTGAAAAATATGAAACTTTTTAAACAGAAAAAAAAGGCAAGTATTTTGAATATATATGGATGCTCTTTGCCAATTTGCTAACTCATCCTAATTATATTCATAAACCTTGATGCCTAAAAACGTTAAGTTACAGTAGACGAGCATAGATTCCAGTAGCTACTGTAGCATAACATTTTACTGCAGAATAATTCATTAGCTTTGCAATAACTTATCATTTTATTTGTACTCTCTAATACATTCAAAAGTAATGTATTTAAAAGTTCAAAATGAATGCATTGTTTATATAATTTATTACCTGTCATTGAGATCAAGATGGAGATAAAGGAGACTCGCTGCATTACCACCACCATCGTGAATGAGAACTTCCTTTCCTGTGGAGGTGGCTGTGACGTGTGTGGTGTGTGTGTGTGTGTGTGTGTGTGTGTGTGTGTGTGTGTGTGTGTGTGTGTGTGTGTGTGTGTGTGTGTGTGTGTGTGAACGCTTTTGTTACTGTGGTTACAAGAAAGTAAAGCATTTTTATCAAAAGCATTTAGCCATACTTGTATAATCCAGAAACGGACCAAGAAAGCACAGAATGTCGTGTCAAAGTACAGATTTTAAGGACGATGCAGAATAGTTAGTGAACAGGAAAAAAAAAAAAAGTCAAATACTGAACAAGGTTATTAACAATTATATATTATTAATTATCTCTGAATCTTAGATGAATTGTTGATTCAATATTTGTTTTTCTATTTGATTTGATTCTATAGCACTCCTGTTGATTTCCTGATTTGTCTCAGAGTTTCTATCAGGTTTAAAACTATTAAAACTTACTAAAAGTATTTAATAAACATCAAAGTGCTGAGTAACTTGAATGTTTAAATCTCGTGTCTCACAAAGTTGTAAACAATTTTTTCTGCCAGTGTTCTGTTCCACACGCAGCTAAGTAGGGGGCGCTATTCCACCTCTGAATTGGTCATAAAATCAAAAGAAAAAGCGCTATGCTTGCAAAAGGACATTTTATTGATGTGTGGAGTGTTAATGCACAATAACATCAATGTTGACTTGTTTAGCAATTGAGAAAAAAACATTCAGTCTTGTACTACTGAGAAAATCATCAATAGCTGTTTTTAAACTGGAAAATGTTCTTGTAGTCTGTAACTACAGTCTATATAAAAATGTTTGTGGCTGTAGTCATTCTCAAAACTCACCATTTATTTGTAAATTAAAGACTAAATACTGTTACTTATCAGCGGCATCAGGCAAATTAAAACCGACTTCCACAATGTCCACCCATATTGCCTTGTTTGCCTAGACAGTAAGATCTTTAGTGTTGATTAAACACTTTGAGAGTTCTTGAGTTCAACTGGACCTATGTAAACACTGAAGAGTGTTAATTCAGCTCAGTCACCGCGCACCTCCAGGTTCCAGGTTCCGGGTTCGATTCCCGCTTTGGGGTCTGTGTGCATGGAGCGTGCATGCACTCCCTGTACTCAATGGGTTTCCTCCGGTTCCCTCCCATAGTCCAAAGACATGAATATTAGTCTAACTGGTGTCCCCAAATTGCCTGTAATGTGTGAATGAGCATGTGAGAGTGTGTACATCTGTGCACCCTGTGATGGATTGGCACCCTGTCCAGGGTGAACCCTGCCTTGTGCCCTCCTGGGATATGCTCCAGGCCTCCGTATACAGGATACCCTGTTGTAAAGTGGTATAGACAATGAGTGAGTGAGTATCCAGAAAGAAAAAAAAAATCCACTTAGTTCTCTTAACAAAGTTGTCAGTATTGACATTCTATTTGAAACCAAAAGGAGACGACGCCTTGCAGTACAAACATTAAAGCGAACCTTCATGATCAGCAGTACAGTATCTCTTATTTATCAATTAATAAAAGAAAATAAATAAATAGACTGAGTCTACATTTGCAATTACAGTCTACATTTAACAGTCAAAAAATTGAGTGTTATGATTAATGGTTATTGCATTGAAATATACAGATGAAAAGGTGTATTTTAACAAATTATACTAAATGTTAACCAAAGTGTACCAAACTACAGTGTATTTTAATTCATATTTTAAACACTGAACTTTTACAGTTTCTACCCTCTTTATTCTTTGTTCTTCTTCTTTATTCTTAGGGGTGAGTTACATGTTTGTGTTTGTTTTCATGGGAGTGTGTCTGTACCTATGTGTGTTTTCACAAATGTAGGTTTTAGCTGGTGGCAAAAAGTGCATACTATACCAGTAAAGGACACCAAATGGCTTTGTGAAAGCAGACACTGAGATTCTAGCTCTAGTTTTCTCTGCGGCATTCATTGTGGACAGCAAAGAAAGAAAGAATTTCATTGTACCCAGGAAGTTTTTTTTTTTTTTTTTACTGTACATTTCATAATAAACTTGAATTTCTAAACTAGATCCATTAATATAATCCACAATATGCACTCTCAGTGTTCTGTTTTTTTTTATTTATTAATTTTTGTGAAAGAATGAAATAAGACAACAACAAAACCAAGAACAGTTTAGTTTAAAAATACTTTGAATATAAGGGTATATAAGGAATATAAGGCCTTCACTGTGCATGCTCACCAGTGAGTTAATTTACTGGTGATCCTTTCTTGCACTGCTTTTTAGATACTACAGTAACAACTACATACCAGAAGGATCCTACAAGACCTACTGTTTTAGAAATGCTTTAAGTCCTCTAACCACCACAATTTAGCCATTGTCAGTCACTTAGATCATAATACTTTTCTAATTTTCTTGCTTCCAGCTCATCAAACGTTAAATTTTGAGAACTGAGAACAACTTTAAGAATTGCCCCTGGACTGCAGCCATTGTAAGGAGATAATCAATGTTATACACGTCACTTCTTAGTGATGTTAATGTTATGGTTGAACAGTGTATCTGTAGTACAAGTTAGGCTCTGACCTAAAACATACTTTAAAATATTTTTTTATAGTGGAATTAAATGTGGCAAAGAAAGAAGGAGGGTTGTTTAATTCTAATCAATTATTTTTTTGTTATTTACATCAATAAGGCATGATCATTTGACTTACTTTTAAATTTACCCCATACAGTACGTGTGCATGCTTGCAACTTCAGAAAGGCAGAGCTGTTTTACATGTTTCATTTCCCTAGTTGTAGTTTCCCAGCTGACAGGGTTGCTATGATTACAAACAATGATGTTGTTACTGATGTACAATGAGAGGGAAAGGAACGCGTCTCCAGTTGTTATCTGTTCCTTCATATCACAGTTATCATCGTAGCAGTGAGAGGTGATGGAGAGGGTCTGAGCTTCACAGGTGAGAGTCACATTACAGGTGTCAGCGCTTTGCTGGGAAAAGACATTAAAGAATGGTTTCCCCACTGGATCTGGGACACACACACACACATATATACAAGTGTTAATGTACTTCTGGTCAATGCATACAACATGAGGTTTCTACACATGGCAGTGTGTTTATCTTGCTGAGAACAAATAACACAGAAATGACTACTGGTAAGGTTTTTAATGTTATAAAATAATCTATATTTAATAATAAAAACTTCAAACAAAAAACACTTTGAAGCTATAATAATTATCACATTGTTGTATCAGAAATGCATTTGGGCTATAAGACTTACCTAAAACATGTATTTGGTGAGTAGCAACAATTCTTTTAGTTTCACCAGAATATTCTGCTTGATAGAGTCCACTATCATTCTTCTGTACGTTATACAGTGTGAGACTGTGGGTTTCCTCATCGAATTTCAGCCTGCCTTCAAACCTTCCCAGTACTCTAAGGCTTCCAGTATATTTCACAATGTTCTCAGTTTGGTCAAATATCCAAGTGAGATCATCATCCACAATCTTTTTTGGTACATCCAGTTGAACAGAACTGTTAACCAGCTTGAAAACAGGATCACACACTGTAAGAAAAGATGAACTTTTTAGGTATGCTGTAATGACTATTTCTTTTTTACATTTTATTTTATTTTACAATTATTTATAAACTGATAAATTAAATGTCCTTTTAATAAGTAGAATTAACTATGCACTGGCAAATCTGGGTACTGTAGGTCTACATTATTGTTACATGACATGTCTTTGCATTAAAACACTATAAAGGTGCTTCTTTATAACGTGATTCTGCTACATTCAATGAGAATCCAGTGCTGTAGCTCAAACATTGATGTGAGATAAAAGACAGGTCATTAGAGCAAATATATCCACAGCAGTCCGAGGTGAGGGCGTGTAAAATACCTGAACTGACAGTGTTATGCACTCAAATAAAAATATTGAGTAAAAGTGGTCATGCCATGTGCTGGAACTAATAATCTACTGTAGACATTGAGTGGATTTGGCTGATGATGAAAGAAGTCCAAGAATAAACGAGGCATAAGATACTCAACCTTACAAAATTATTATTTTTTTGTATTAATAAGTTATGCAGAGAGTTCTGGTGTACAGAAAGACAGGCAGACACATAGATGTGTTTCAACCCGAAATAATATCACTGATTAAAATCAAAGATTACGTTATACAATAATGTTGGATGAGAAGGTTTGGTTCGCAGTCTCTGCTCTAATTCATCACAAAGGTGTTCTATCTGGTTAAGGTGCAGGCCAAGTTCTTCCACACCAAACTTACTGGAAGTAAGGGGCCGAGCCCAACTCCTGAGAAACGACCCCACATCTTAATCAACACTCAGCCAAACTTATAGTAGCACAGTGCAGTCAGACAAGTACCGTTCTTCTGGAAACCCAGACTCATCCATCGGATTGCCAGACAGAGTGGAGTGATTTGTCACTCCAGAGAACACGTCTCCACCGCATTAGAGACCACAATGCTTGGTTATGTAAGGTTTGGATGCAGCTGCTCGGCCATGGAAACCATGAAGCTTTCTATGCACTGTTCTTGAGCTAATCTGAAGGCCACAAAAAGTTTGGAGGTCTGTAGCTATTGACCCTGCAGAAAGTTGGCGCCCTCTGTGCACTAGGCACCTGAGCATCTGCTGACTCCGCACTGTGATTTTACGCTCTGGAATTATTGCACAGGTGGCATCCTATCATAGTACCATGTTGGAATTCTCTGAGCTCCTAAGAGCGACCTAAAATGTTTGTAGAAATTGTCTGTATACCTTGATTTTATACACCTGTAACCATGACAGTGATTAGAACACCTGAATTCAATGATTTGAAAGGGTGAGTGAATAATTTTCGCAATATAGTTGGAACAGTCAGATTTGTTATAAACTTAGTTACACTAAATCGGGGTCTTGAACCTAACTTCTGGTGCGGTATAGGCCCAGTGGAACAAGAAAAGACAAACAACAACAATTTAACCAAAACCCAAGTCTATCAAGTGATGAAAACAAAACAAAACGGTGCACCAAAAACACGATATATACAAAATATATGAAAATACCAAAAAAAAAAAAAATGGATGAGTGTGTGTGGATGGAATGGGGCTCATACCTCCTCTTCTCTTACTTTAGCTTTACACACACACATACATACACAGCGCCTACGTTGTCCATAAAAAGACTGCAACTGTAAATGTTCATGTAGCCACCCTGATAAAAAATCTTTTGGACTTTGAGTGGGGCTTTGTTCAGTAACACAAGGTCAGTATAGCACATGTTCAACATCTTATTTTGGATCAGAAGTCAGTGCTGTGCTCTGCCTATGGGTGCTTTGATGCAAAGTCAGTGTGGTGGTCTGTCAGTGCAGTGTTCTGCATTTGAGTGTTCATGCAAAGTCATTGCAGTCTTCTGCAGTTGAGTATTCATTTGAAGTCAGTGCAGTGCTCTGCCTATGGGTGTTTTGATGCAAAGTCAGTGTGGTGTTCTGCAATTAAGTGTTCAATTGAAGTCAGTGCAGTATTCTGCAATTGAGTGTTCATGCAAAGTCAGTGCAGTGATCTTCAGTTAAATGTTCATGTGAAATCTGAAGTGACAGCACTTTTTGCAACCACACATTTGTTTAAATTCACAGGATTTCAATATGCTGCTATTTTACATGTTGAGAAAATGTATTTTGTCCATTATTTTAATGTCCACGTATTTGTTAAGTGGAAACACTGTTAATGTATTTTATATGTCGGCTTTAATAAAAGTCTAACATTTTAAGGCCATCTTTTGTCCAAGCAATTTGTTTAAGAAATTAAGAATTAATTTTTTTATCATAAATAACATTAATATAACATAAATAAAAAAAAATTTATAATATAATTGAATACCATTAAATTAGTGTTATACTGTACATCATATATTTTACAGTAATAAACTGTCATTCCATATTACAGTACATGCACTGCAAAATTACAGCTCAAAGCCGGAAAATCTAGCTGCCAGCTGTTTACTGTAAATTAACAGGATTTTTTTTACAGTGTAAGAAATAATCCAAACACGCCACGTTTCCATGGTATAAGTGTCGCTCTTTATATATAGAAGAAATATGATATGCACATACGATCATGTGGTTTTATGGTCGTTTCAGTTGACTATAAAACAATAAAAATATAAGTATTTTTGTGATTTAAATGTTTTTTGTGACGGAAACCCAAAAGAATGTTCTGCTTTATATGTCCCTCTGTCAACACATATCTCTATAACACCTATATATTAACGTGATCGCTTTAAAATCCGTTTCCGTCACGGATCCGTAGCCCTTGAGTTCTAATTAAGAAGGAAGTGTGGAAAAAAGGGAAGGAAAGTAGTGAGAATGTGTGCATATGCAGATCTAGAGGCAGTGCCCAGCTAGCATGTGGGCACAAGGCTGGTGAGTGATGGCGGCTGTTCTATGGCTGCCGTGGTCGCCACGGAGAGACATCTGTGATTTAACCTCACGGGCATCGAGGTCAGGGATCGCGTTTTCCTCCTTGATGCCCCTGTAAACACCGCCGCCACTAGGTTTCGGGAGGCGAAGCTCTATGAGCAGACCCCTGTGCGGTTTCTCCCCTGCCGTGTTCAGGAGTCTGGTCACCACGAGGTGTGAGGCGCAGAAGGAGAGTGTGCCGAGCCAGCTACCCCCTTGTAGAGACAGCGGAGGGTCTTGTCACGCTTCGCAATCCACCTCAAAAAAAAAAAAAAAAAAAAAAACGGACTTGAGGAGCATTATCTCAGCCAAAAAGGAAGTCCTGAGGTTGACGTGCCCACCATGGGGGTGTCTCCCTCCAGGGAGGGATGTGTAAAATTCCAATAAGCAATAAAGACTCCTCCCTGGCACCCTCTGGGGGCTGTTGTCTAATCTCCGCCACCACTGGTGTTTCGGGAAGCAGCGGTCTCCAGTAAAATGTCAGGTGCTCAGTTCCTTCCTGCCTTGTTTCAGGATGCCGGACACCTAACACCCCCTCCATTGCACATCGTCCTCCGCGTTTTCAATGGCGTGGTCTTCACTTCCATGAAACCGGAACGAGCGCATCTGCTGACTTGGCAATTACAGACTTTGCTGGGAAAAGGGGCCATAGATCATGTTCCTCTGCCAGACGAGAGATGGGGCGTTGCGTCCAATTTTACATCTTCTTGGGCTGAACATCAAAATGAACAGCCAAAATGATTGTTTCTCAAATTCAACCAGAGTTTTGGTTTGTGAGTCAACCTGAATGACGCATATTTTCATATAGAAATATTGCCACAACACAGAAGGTTCCTGAGGTTTGCTTTCGGGGGCGAAGCTTACCAGTATTGGGTCCTTCTATCTGGCCTAGGGTTAGGGCTAACTCTTTCACCCCACACATATAAATGCACGAATGCAGCTCTGGCTCTATGATTCCAGGGCATCTATATTCTGAATAGTATAGACGACTGGCTGATCCTAGCTCAGTCTTAATAGCTAGCGCTTCGACATCGGGATGTCATCCTAGCTCATCTCCATTCTTTAGGATTGAGACTCAACGCCATGAAAGGCGTTCTCTTTCCTGTTCAGAGAACAACATATTTTGGTGTCACATGGGATTCGATCACAAGGCGGGCACAGCTGTTTCCCGCTTGTGTCGAACCCATCCTCCAACACCCTGAAGGAAATCAAGCTAGGCCAGAAAGTGACTCTTCATCACTTTCAAAGATCTTTAGGTCTCATGGCAGCTGCATCCACGGTGATACCTTTGGGCCTTCTGCACATGAGGGCGTTTTCAGTTGTGGCTAAGAGCCAGGGGATTTCACTCAAGGGCCAATCCCCAGAGGCTAATAAGGGTTACGCACCGGGGCTTCGTACCCTTTCTATGTGGTTCAGACCCCGGTTTTTGACTTTGGGTCCCACTTTAGGTCCGTCTTGTCATCGCAAGATGCTAACGACAGACGCTTCCCTCACGGGCTGGGGTGCGGTCTTGGATGGCCATCCAGCACAAGGGAGCTGGAGAGGTCATCTTCTCGCATGGCACACCAATTGCCTCGAAATGATGGCTCTGTTTCTGGCCCTGAAACACTTCCTCCAGCAGTTGAGAGGCTACCATGTCCTAGTACGGGTGGACAACACTGTAGTCATAAATCGCAAGGGTGGACTGCGCTCGCGCCGCTTGAACAAGCTAGCGCACAAGGTTCTGCTTTGGGCACAGGACAAGTTCCTGTCCCTCAGGGTGATTTACATTCCGGGGCACATGAATGTAGGAGCAGACTTGCTATCCAGACAAGCTGTGACACATGGGGACTGAAACTCCACCCCGAAGTAGTCAGTCAAATCTGGGAAAGATTTTCTATAGCAGAGGTGGACCTCTTCGCCTCGCAAGAGGCAGAACAAATTCCCCTTTACTACTCTGTCTCCTCCAGCTCCCCTGGGTCTGGACGCGATGGCCCACACGTGGCCCAGATTACGCCTTTATGCGTTTCCTCTAATAGTTCTGCTCCCAGCAGTCCTGGCGAGGGTCCGTCAACAGGGTTTGCACCTCTTATCGATAGCGCCCCAGTGGCCGACCAGAGTGTGGTTCTTGGATCTAATATATCTCCTTGACGGCTCACCCTGGGTGATTCCACTGAGGAGGGATCTTCTGTCTCAAGGCGCAGGGAACAATATTTCATCCCCGGCCCGAGTTCGGGAACCTTCACGTCTGGCCCCTGAAGGGGACCAACTAAGAGATGCTTGTCTTCCAGCCATTGAAACCATTTTAAGTGCCAGGGGTCCCTTCACTAGAAGAACTTATGCCCTCAATGGAGTGTATTTGAAAGTTGGTGCATGGTAAGACATGTAGACCCAGTCCACTGCCAGATTGTTTCAGTGCTGGAGTTTCTGCAAGAAAAGTTGTCCTCTGGCTTATGCCCTAGTACTCTCAGAACATACATAGCCGCTATTTCGGCATGCTCTG
>JAAGKR010001903.1:0-72466 GCA_011419295.1 Clarias macrocephalus
TTTGACTACTTGATGCTTTGTCACACGGATATGGTGAACTCCGTAACTTATTTAAAAGACAAACAAGCAGGTGAAAATGAAAGTAGAAGGGAATAAGGGTATTAATTTTCATTTTTTTGTTGTTGTTGTTTATCATAATGTGTTTGCCTCAGACAGTGTGCAAATATGCGATTCCTTCTGGATTTGGTGTTATTTGCCAGCGCTAGTTCATTTAGCGCTTCTGTTGCAAATGAGACGATGCTGCAGGACACGCTGTACTTTAAGCTTCATAAAATGATGTGCAGGTAACATTAACTAATACTGACATTTCAAACTTTCTAATTAATAGCCAACTAACATTTCCAGGGTTGAATCTGAAATTCCTTTAAAAGGAAAGCGAGTGCACTAAGTAGGTTGTACAATCCCTTGTTCCACACACCCTTGATCAACGGTTAGAGACGGATTTGTGTTGGAAACTACAGTAGTAGACCACATTAGCCACAACAAAACCACACTGGTTTTGAATGTGGGTTTTGGCACTGGTATCTAGTGAGTAACGTCTCTTTTGCCGTTCAGAAGTCGACAGGACAATGGCAGACAGACATGATGTCATGATGCCAGGTCTGTAGATGTGATGGGAAGTAAAGCCTGGTGTTGTTCTCAGCTGATATAGCAAACCTTGTTTCTCATGGCTGTTTAGCTGGTTATTGATTCAGTGTTTTTGCCTTGCCGAGTCTGTTTGCTGATCACCTGACCTTTTGCTTCTTTCTGACTTCATCATTGCTCCATGGTTTGAATCTGTTTGCCTGACTTTTTTTTTACAAATATAAATTATTTCTTGCAACCGCACACATTTCTGTTGCCTGACATGACCAAAATGTCAAAGTATACACTGACCTTGCTAGTTTAAGAAAACTTCCAAACTTTCTACCAAATCTGATTGGAAATCTTTTCATCTTTCCATGTGGGCTAACTTTCTAACCTTGAAGAATTTCCAACTAGGCAATTTTGACAAACATGGCCAGGCATCCTCACACAGTGCATCATGCTTTGATTAAGTTACTGGATATTTTGCTGTCATAAAAGTGGGGAAGTCTAATCAATTCATTTGTAATCAGATTTAAAAACGTCTGTGATGCTCCCGCTCCCTCACTGGTTCATCAAGAGAGAGGAAAGTGCTTATACACTCTTTATGGGTGACAGAAGACAGTAATAAAATGACAACTGAAGGGGGAAAAAATGGCTTTCGTACAAAGAAATTTAATCAGCAGACTAGAAATGATGAAGGAATCAGCGATTATTCAGAGAGGACGAGAACAAGGCTCATTTTTAAAGGCCATGAGTGACCTTTATCTCAGGCGACGAATCCGGAACTGATGTGGATGATGCTGATAATCAAAGCAAAAACTGTATTCTTATTGAAAATGTCAAATTTGTGATGTGTAATCCGTCAATTGTACTGTTAAAGTTATAAATGATGCAGTATATATTTATTTTTTATTGAGATGCAGGCAAAAGAGAAATATATATTTATGTTTCTGAAAATCTGATATTTTTAAGACTAGGAAATATTAATAGTTAACAGAGGTGGACAAATGACACAAATCCTGTATTTGAGTAAAAGTAAAGATTCCCTAGGGCAAATATTACTTGAGTATAAGTAGAAGTCCTCCTCCACCTTCATAAGCACCATTCGGACAGGACTAGTTTCACTGGGGACCGTTTGAGTTTGAATTTTTCCAGCCGACGTCTGTCATTTCATGTATGGATTCGGACGGAACTAACATCGCCGTGTTTATTACGGAGGTGGGCGTGTCTGTGTTTTACATGTGGGCGTTGCACAAGACCACGTGTTGAGGATGCGCGGATCGCGTATGGTCATACCGGCACGCTAGAGATTGTACGGTAGTTCACGTTGATCAAAACACACAAGAAAACGCATTTCGGAAAAGAAAAGAAAATTCGGCAAACACAGACATTCGCATTCGGACGAGATTAGATTTGTCAGACGACAGCCGAGTTTGCTGATAAACAGTAGGTAATTTGCTCTGGAATTTTTACAGAGGTCGTGTGAGAAAAAGACAGACATGGCAGATTCGGACACGATTAAAATCACAAAGTACCTCTGTGAAACAGAAATTTCTCTAACGTCCCCCAGTAAAGCTAATCCCGTCCGAATAGTGCTATAGACAAAATCTCTCTCTCTCATAAGCACTATTCGTACTATTACCTACTGCTGGAGTAAAAGTAAAAATCATTCTCTAATAAAACTATTCAAGTAAAGTCCATACAGTACATGTAACAAAGGTAATGTGAACTTGTTTGGTCTGGTCATTTCCCCTAGACAGTGTTACATTTCTCACACCTCTCTTTTCCATGCTCGCCGCCCCTCCTCCTTATTCCTTATATGGTAATACTTCCTATGGCTCGGAGGAAACCTTTTATTTCCCCGGAACCTTTTTGTTCCCCTGAATTTCGATACAATGGCTTTGATGAAGAACACTCAGGGATCAGGTTAGTTCTTATATAGACCTCTTTTCTACTGTGAATAGACTAAAGAGAACGTTCAGACACCATCGTGTGTACGTTTTTATGTGTGTGTGTCTCACCTCAGTCGACACATATCAGAGCCAGCATGTAAGGAACATTTTTGCTATCATCTGAAACTGAATTCTTCTATCACCTGGGGTCTCAATCCATTAAAAAAAATCAAGCACTCTTGGTTGGAATCTCAGTTCACGCTGGACAGAATTTGGTCATGTGACTAATAACACCACCTACAGTACATGAATACGGTCTGATTATATCAAGACAAACCTTATTTAGCGCTTTATAAACTTTCAGTTAATTCTGACGGCGCGTATTATTTATGACTGTAGTAATAAATCAGGTAAATATTTAATGAGGCTGTTAATTGTTGACTTTTTTTTCTTGCTTGCTGTGTGCATGTGTGCGTGTGTGTGTTTTGATCTGGTCCAAGGGGCAAATGGATTTGCCAAATGGATCAACTGCACCTGCATAGTGTGTGTGTGTGTGTGTGTGTGTGTGTGTGTGTGTGTGTGTGTGTTTATACCCTCATGCTCATGTAAAATTCATTAGTAGAAGCAAAGCAGACATCTTAAAGCGTAAAATCGCTCCTGTATAGCACCTCCTGAAAACACACAACCGCACTCATGAATTCTTATTTCGAAGAGTCTGAGAAACTGCAGTTCATTGATTAGACCTTTGATCACCACTGGCTGCTGACTCACAGGTTTTAAACATGCTTGTCCGTTGCTGCTGCACCTCCATGCTTTCTCCCTACACCGACTTCTAATCCTGAATCACAAACCATGAATTACGAGCTGGCCGTTTCTCCAAAGAACCAAACCGCTTGAAGATGTCTCTCACTTCAGTGATCCAAATCAGCAGTAACAACATCTCCACATGAGGTTCTCAGTCGGCTCTCTTTATTTTTTCCCAGGTCATGTGAGTAGGCAAACCAAGTAGGTTTTATTCACAATCCTTTCCTCACTCTCAACGAACTTGCCTCTTTGAAGTCCCTGGGGCGCGTTCCATTGCCCCCCTAGCTTGCCACTCCTCCACGTTCTGTGCGCGCGTCGCGCTCTTGCTGCTTAGCAAAGTTCCATAACCCAACAGCTCCTGAGCTACTGGGGTCTGGAGTCTATCCCAGGAGGCCTTTCTTGGAGGCTTCAGGCAGAATAAACCCTGGATGGAGTGCCAGTCCGTCCATGTGCGCACACACACACACACACACACACACACTCACACGCTCATTCACACACTTCAGGCGATTTGCGAATGCCAATTAGCCTAATCTGCAGATCTTTGAACCGGGCGACTCGGACAAAACCCACCAAGGCCAGGGAGAACATGCAGATAACATGCAGACAGACTCCAAGAGAGGAATCAAACCCAACCCAAGCGGTGCCAGACGACGGTGCTAACCACAAAGCCGCGATGCCGACCCTCTCATCATCTCTCATGGATTTAATATTAGGAATGTAATATAGCCCAGTTCATTCACAACTGTGGTGCTACAGTTAACATAGAGCTTTGGGGAAACATTCAAGAAGTGATATACGAACAAATTTGCTTATTTCGATTGTATCTGGGATTCTTTCTTATTTTTGTTTCGTGCCCATTCATTCCTGGACTTGAACTTGAACAGGCGGGAACCGAACCCTCACCCCTGCAGATGTGAAGCCACAGTGCTAACCACTACAGCACCTTTCTGATTTTCACAGGACAAATAAATTGTTTCTCTGATGCACGGAAGCATATATTTACAATTGAGAAACATAAAAAAAGATTATATATATATATAAAAGGTTTTTTATGATTATATGTTTTTGGAGGACTTATAATGAGTGAACCATTAAAATCTTGGCCTGGAGACATACTAATGGTATTAAAACTCTTGGATGCTTGTGTGCGTGTTCTGCCTTTGAATGTTTTACAGATTGCTGTTAGACGCTTTGGTTATCCTGGGCTTATGCAGAGAGTGTGTTTTTAAAGAGCTCACAGATTTGATGAGATGGAACTTTACAAAAACTAACTTGAGTGATAGAGAATAAACTTTTTCTTTGAAGTCCAATACACAGACTGAGGAGGAGCTTCTTCGCGCAGGTGTTACGGTCTCTCATTCTGTACACTACACAGGACTGATCCATTTTGCACATTCACACATTTGTCTCTTGCACTCACTTTGGACATTCATGGATATTTACTTATTCTATTTTATTTTATTTCCTTTGTTGCACATAAGTCACTTTAAATAAAACACTTTCAGGCATATTTGCACCCACCCCCTCTCACTCACTCATCGTCTATACCGCTTAATCCTGTATTCAGGGTCACGGGGGGCCTGGAGCCTATCCCAGGAGACTTGGTGCACAAAGCGGGGTACACCCTGGGCAGGGTGCCAATCCATCGCAGGGCACAGACACACTCACACATACACTCACTCATTCACACACTACAGCCAATTTGGGAACGGCAATTAGCCTAACCTACATGTCTTTGGACTGTGGGAGGAAACCCACCAAGCACGGGGAGAACATGCAAACTCCATGCACACAGAGACGCGAATCGAGCCTGGCTGGGAACCGAACCCGGACCCTGGAGATGCACGGCGACAGCGCTAACCTCTACACCACCGTGCCCCACCGGACATTTTTATTTAAATTTATCTTCATTTCCACACAAAATTTCCATAAATTCTATATTTTCTATATTTGTACAGCTATGTTTTCTTATATTTTTCTTATATTGTATATTTTGTATTCTGTAGATACATTATTCTTTCATAGCTAAATTTACTTTCTATTATTTATTTATTTTTCCTATTAATAATCTTTTATTTTCAGGTCACAGGCAGTCGTCTAAGCATCACACTGCATATCGTACTGTGCATGACTGTGTATGTGACAAATAAAATTTGAATTTGAATCAGGAAGGGCATTCTGTGTAAACCCTGTGCCAAAACTGTGTGAGGATCAAATCATCTGCAGTGCCGACCCCCTCAATGGGAGCAACCAAAAACCTAACAACCACCACCTACACTGCTGGGTAAGAGCAGATTGGGATCTCGCATTTGGTGCATCTGGAGTTGAATGCGCTAATTTCATCTCCTAACAAAAAAAAATTGAAAATTTAAAAGAATGTTGCCGCATTGTCAGAAAGAGGATAAGACCGTGCCAACGCCAATGAACTCAGACAATACAATTTAATTATGAATAATACAATAAATAATAAATGAACTAATTCATAGTGTGCTGCATTATAGTATCTAACCATCCATCCATTATCTATACTGCTTATTCTGTGCAGGTTTGTAGAGAACCTGGAGCCTAGCCCAGGGCGCAGGGCAGGGGACACCCTGGATGGGGCGCCTATCTATCTTAATGCACAAGTACACACACTTACACACCCATTTATACACTATGGGCAATTTGGAAACGCCAATCAACCAGCACCACATGTGTTTTGCCACGAAGCACAGAGAGAACATGGAAACTCCGTGCATATAGACCTGAGGCGAGATTTGAGACATTATCTGAGAAGCCCTGTGAGAAATCCTGGAGGTATAAAGCAAGAGTGCTGATCACTGCGCCACCATGCCACCCTGCACAGTAGTAATGATGTTGGAAAGGAAAACAAACATGGGGCAAGGTGCTTTATTTATGGGCAATATTTCTCATGAAGAAAGGTTTTTTAAAAATCGACAAATGCTATTAATAGTAATTAGTATTAATACTATTGCCAGTATTAAGTCAATATAATGAGAATGTTCCACTGTGTTAAAATTGAGGTGTGATGTATCATAGTATGAAGAAAGGTTTGAAAGGTTTTTTCTGTCTTATTTATTTATTTATTTATTTATTTTTTGTTCCTAATCTTAATCTAATGCTCGTCACAAGTAAAACATATCCTACAATATATTCTTTTAACATTTGCAATGCTGTTGTTGTTGTTGTTGTATTATATGGCGTTTTGTGCCACACGTTCAGAAATTCAAAAATATTGTCATCCATGACTCACTGGATGTGTTCTATACACTGATATGCACCCGGTGCATGCAAGCAGCTTGCTAATATTTATGCTGAGGGTTCAAGCAGTCGTATGATTGGAATAAGAATCTAAAAACAGCCTATTAATAATTCATAGGATTTAATGTCGCAGTCCATAACAGTACAGGCCGCTGTAAGTGTAAGGTTATATGCAATGCTTCTAACTCGGAAGGAGATTGTGAGCTATAACCTTTACAACAATCTGCCCCTGAAACAGCTCGATCATGAAGGCATCCAAACCACCTCCACTGGCTTCTCTCCGTTTACAGGAGCAGCATCTCTACTGCAAGTCTCTCTCAGATTGTCAGGTTCCTCAGTCTTGTATCATAACTTGTAGAAATCGTTATTTTCACCTCCTACCGTATGTTCACCACCTTATTCTTTCAGTTGTTACCCGCAGCTAATGACCTGAAGTCATGACCAGGGTTAGAGACTCAAGTATACAGACCAGATCTGGTCTGAAATCTGAGCTCCCGCTTCACTACAGACAAGTGCAGAAATGTTAAAACGGCTGTTGCTGACCTGAACGGTTTGTCTCTTTTTTCACCCCCATCAATGTCAGTAAAGATCCCAGGAAGCCAGGAGCAAGGTCTACCTCCTCACCTTCAAGCACCTTTCCAATCTTTTTCAGGAAACAACCATTTGTACTGCAGGTGGTGAATTTCATCCCGGCCTCTTCACACTAGGAAGCCATTCTATGACCTGGTTCCTTATCTAAAAATATCTAGCTCACGTTTCAGAAGGTAACGCCAGGCAGTTTTCTTTTACCAGAATTTGAACAGGAATCATAAATTCTTTGTTTTCCCTGTAGCATTGTGATACATGAACAGTACATGTTTATTTGTCCCAGTATAACAGTAAAGATTTTTTACCATCTGTGGAAATCACATAGGCTATATGTCAATTTAAGGCTTTATTATATTAGCGCTTGATTTATGTTCATCACATGATTTATTATAATTATTAGA
Organism: Clarias macrocephalus; assembly: GCA_011419295.1. Classification (NCBI taxonomy): domain Eukaryota; kingdom Metazoa; phylum Chordata; class Actinopteri; order Siluriformes; family Clariidae; genus Clarias; species Clarias macrocephalus. The sequence continues at coordinate 7,520 of JAAGKR010001903.1, forward strand.
GATGACACTGATCCAATATCCAAGATCAGCAGTAGGCTAATACAGGCAAAAATGGGAAAGGATAAGGGAGAAAACACATCACAAATTGTGGGTTTTTTTTGTTTTTGTGTGTGTGCGAAAGTTTGTATGAATATAACTCTAAAGTGCTTCAGTTAGAAGAACCTTTAATTCCAAAATTTATTCTTTAGTCATTTTTAGACATACACATGAAGCTCCAGTTTTGCATGAACACAGCAAAAACATGAGGGGGAAAAGAACATTCCCTGCTGTTTGTGTTTTTTTTTTTTCTTCTTTTTTTGTATTGGCTAAGGATTAAACACTCAAATCAGATTTTTCCCCTTGTGATCTCATATGCCAAGGCATACTCACGTGGCTTAATGCTCAACACAGTTTTAGTAATAAATATCGTTAGTACTGGTTGTTGACGGTTAAAAAGTTAAAGCTAAAAATAATCTGCTGATCTTTAATGTAATCAGTGATATTATTATTATTATTATTATTATTATTATTATGATTTGAAGTTGAGGTCCACGTACATGTCTGTGTGTCTCTCTGTCTAACTTATTAATACACAGAAATCACATTCTGTAAGGTCAAGTATCTGACGCCTTGTTTACACTAAGTTGTACTTCTTTGGTGCTCAGACAAATGCACTCGCTGTTCGGTAATCGGAGAGAGAATCACAGATGAGAAATGGAAAAAGTCGATCAGATAAAGATGAAGTTTTGTCTTAAAACGACTCCAGCGTGTTAAAATTCACTTATACCACTTCAGCGCTGTTATTTCAGCCAAAGTGAAAATATGAACTAATCCCAGTAAAAATATTCACTTTATCTTTTCTAATTAATATCTATTGGTGCAGGTGTTTGTTTACATTGAGACAGTAGCGCATTAGTAGATTATTTTAAAGAAGATTATTAAATCCCACACATAACTGTTCATAACATCACTTTTACTCAACATTTAGATTCACTGATGATGCAGATTAAACTTCAGGCAGAGATCTGAGGACTGCAGAAGATTCATTACATTCTGTCCAGACAGTTTTGTGTGATGCTTCAACAAAATCTGGCTTTGGGTCCTACAATGTTCAGACAAAACCTCTCTTTTATTTATAGAGATAGCACTGTTTGCAAATGTGCACATTATATAGTCTTGTGTTACATTTATTTATATGTACTAGTCTCAGTCCTGGGAGAACATAAAACCCATTTGACCCTAAACTTGAATATACAGTACCGTGAAAAAGTCTTGAGCCACCCCTCATTTCTTCATAGTTTGCTTCCACAGCTCCAGTCTTTCTTTGTTTACTCCAGCTTCCTGAAGGATTTTTTTGGCTCTCGTTATTTTCAGTCCAGTCCCTGTACCTGAGTAGTGTGTTTTGTTTGTTAAGCCCAACTTAAGAGCATGAACCAGTGAGAAACAGGTGCAGATGATGACAGATGATCAGGCTGGTGATTAGTTCACTGCTGATGCTGGATGCTGAGTGGATGGAACAGACGAGAGGGGAAATGCGGTCGCTGCTGAGGTCGTTACATAAACAAACAATTTTTAATTTGGTTTAAATCTTTAGGCACTTTGCAGCCTGTCACAGTAAAACATTTGCTCCGATTTGTTGCTCATGTTTGCTTCTTTAATTAAATGTACATCATGTAATTTAATGTGATATTAAAGAAGAAATGAGGCCGGTTTAAGATTTTGCACGCCACTATTGCAGGCAGTTTATTTGTGCAATGAAAATAAACCTGCACAGTTCCACAGTTTATTGTTGAGTCCAAAAAAATTGTTGTGAAATAAAATTCCAACTTGTTACTTTTGCTCCATTTTCACATTCTGGTGAATAGTTTCCTAATTTCCCAAAATACTGTTCGACTATTTGCTGATATCAGTGCAGCAGGATTTGGTCCTCACTTCATCTCTGTCTGGAGTGTGATTCAGAAGTGCTTTAATCCTTTGGTCTGTCCAGCTCTCTTATCTTCTCATCTGTATACTCTGCTCAAACAGATCAGCCTCCAAAGCTTCACCTTTTGCACCAACCCTGCCATCAACTCTAAATGTCAAGTCCGGTGTTTGTACCAGTATCTCCATTACTACTCCATGGTATTTCTTACTAATGTGCGAGTGAGGAAAGAAAGTCCGGCTTTGCTTTTTGTAGAAAAAACGAACAGCAACACCATATTGTGTCGTCTTAAGTTTTGGATTACTGACATTTTTCATTTCGTTGTTAATTTGCCATTAATACGTCACTTAATGTCAGTGCAGCACACAATCACTAACTTCTCCCTGGAATAATTAAAAACGCAGCACCAGCTAACAAACCACCAGCAGAAGCGCGAAAACCCATCAGAAATATTTCAACATAAATATTTAATGCTTTTTCACGGTTGAACTTTACCCTAAGCACTTGTTCTAATTTGTCATTAGTGCTTTGAGAGACGGCAGACATGAACTATGGAAATCCCTTAGCGTTCATTGTCTTTTCAGGTCGGTTAAAGGACTGCAGCTGGCAACCAGTCAAGGGAGCAGGTTATAAATAATAAAGCATGATATGTGAAAGCATGTGTTTTATTGTTCTGTCAAATAAAATGTCTGTTCGCTTCCACCGAGATGAAGATGTTGTCATTTTTTCCTGTCACCTCATCCAAAGGAAGATTCTACAGAATGGCATGGTGTAATGGAAAACTTTTATTTGAGAGCGTGATTTAGTGTTCTGTAACTTTTTTTTCTGTGGATAGCTCCACCGCTCTGACTGGAAGGAGATAAGCAGAAAGAGAAAAAGGTGCACACTACATCGAATTTTCTAGGTTCATCCATTTGTCCAAAAAAAAAAAAAAAGCAAAATATTTTCAGATGTTCACATTATGCACCTTCTGTGTAATTCATATATGTGCATATGCTGCATTTCTATTTCAAGATACATTAAATGGTCAAACGTATTTGGCTAAACCTGTTAATTATCGAATTCAGGTGTTTCAATCAGGTCCCTTATCTCCAGTGAAGGACAAACATAATGCTTCACTTCCAACTTTGTGGCAACAATTTGCTGAAGGCCCATTTCTACTCCAACATGACTGAGTCCCAATGCACAAAGCAAGAACTATAAAGACATGGTTTGATGAGTTTGGGGTGGAAGAACTCGACCGGTCCCAAGACAGAGCCCTGATCTCAACCTCATCGAGCAAATTTGGGATGAACTGGAACAGAGATTGTGAGCCGGATCTTCTCGTCCAACACCAGTGCCTGACCTCATGAATGCTCTTCTTACAGTAGTGAGCACAAATTTCCAAAGAAACACTCCAACATCTTGTGGACTGTCTTCCAAAGAAGAGCAAAGATGTTATAGCTGAACTGACTCCATTGCAATGTGTGTATTTGGATACAATGTCATTAAAAGGTTTGGCCAAATACTTTTGTTCACACACATATATACATAATCATGATACAATGCCGGTCCCGAACCCGGATAACATGGGAGGGTTGCGTCAGGAAGGGCATCCGGCGTAAAACCTGTGCCAAGTGGTTGTGCGGATCAGGTGGTCCAGTGTGGCGACCCTTCAACAGTAGTCGCAGGAATATACATTATATATGTGTGTATATATTATATTTGACTTAAATGTATATATTCCATAATCCTAAATTAAAAAAAAAAAGTATCTTATTTTTTATTGGAAATTCTCCAGTCTTTAGTGCAGTATTCCTTATAGTGTAGTAAAATCTTTCCACTTTAGGTTACTGACAGTCTCAAGCATTTCACTGCATATCATACTGTGTATGCTTGTTTACATTCTAAGCTGCTGGCTTTGACAGGAATGACATGTCAACATCATGAAAGGGAAAAGGGTTCAGAGTCTTGATAACCAGCCATTTCTGTGATGAGCATGTTTGAGAAGTAGGTGGAGAAAAAATATATAGATTTGGCATTTTCACATTACAGAATGATGAAATTCCCAGTCCGTTAGGACGCTGAGGTCAGCGCGCAGGGTCAGCCGTGATACAGCACCCCCTGGATTAAGAGCCTTGCTCATGGGCCCGACAAGGACAGCTTGGCAGTGCTGGGGCTCAAATCCCAGACCTTCTGCTCAGCAACCTACAGCCTTAACTGCTCACCATGAACGCAGGGCCCTATACCAAGAGTAAATGTACAATTGAGATTTCCACATTACGAGGATTTGCAAGGATCAGCACAGCCCGAGCGCAATGGCAAAGACTTCTTAATCATGGTTACACCCCTGCCAGATGTGAGGCATTGTGTTGTAGATCCCAAAGGTTTTAACCCATCCACTCTTTCACATGTCTTTACCAGAACAAATCTGGGTGTTTCACAGATTGTATTCCACTACAAGTAACCGAAGTAGTCAAATAAGATATGTTAGGAAATCTCTATTCAAAATGTAAATATCTAAATGCATCTTTTCTTCTAAATGTGATGTAAATATTCTCTTAACACTCGTGTGCCGTTTGCCTATATTCTGTCTTTAATCTTACATTTTCTCTAAACAACTTTGGGATTTCTTCAATTAGCATCCCACACATTTTTCTTGAAATACTCCGTCTTCATCATTTCAGGTTTAAAAAAAAAAAAAAAAAAGAATGTTAAATTGCAAAACAAAGCCACATTGTTCCCAACACTAATAAAGGATGTAACATTTTGTACAGCACTCATTCATTTTCTGTGGCACTTGATCCCACATGTAGGATTATAAGGGGGTCTTGAGCCATTCCCAGGAAGCTTGGGGCACAAGGGGGAGGACACCCTGGATGGGATGCCAGCATGCATAATCATCATCACAGGCATACACAAAGACTGGAAACACCATGCAATGTAAACTCTATGCACACAGACTTGAGGCAAGATTCAATCCCCCAACCCTTGAGGTGTGAGGCAACAATGCTAACCCCAGACGCCACTATACGTTATATCATAGCTTCTTGAAAATGAACAATGAAAAAAAAGAGTCTTCCCCAGGGGCAAACAGAGGACTTCAAAGTGGGGAGAGTAGCAATGACTCAAGGGTAAGCTTTGCACCGATGGACCTCTTTTGGGCTTTGCATGCCATGTTCATGGCTTATCAGTTCTCTTTTAACTCCATATGCATCGTTTCAAAGAGAAGTGCTGATTCTCTTTTAACTTTGACAAGACCCATTACACAGATGGATGGCTCTGTTTCAGGGCGCCTCCTTCACAGAGTTTCTCCAAGTTTATTTTAGGAAAAAAAAGCTAACATAATGCTTGGCAGCTCTGATCAGATAAAATGGCTACGTAAATGAGTTCAAACCTCACTGTCGGACAGTTTATCCCAAAATAATCATGGCACTGTCAAAGCTGTATAGTATGATAAAATATCCTGTCAATAATGTTTCTCATGAGAATGCAATAAATTTGTAATGACTAAGAAGCCAAATGTTTAGCTACATACACAGATCAGACCATATTATTATAAATGCCCGGCTAATATTGGGTAGATCCCATCTTTTGCCCCCATAGCAGTGATGTGCTGTGTGTTCCGACACCTTTCTATTACAACCAGAATTAACCTTTTCATCAATTTGATCTACGAACTTCACGCTCCACATGTGCACTCGTGAGCCTTGGCAACCCATGAGCCTGTCGCCAGTTCACTGGTTTTCCTTCCTGACCACTGCAGACTAGGAACATCTGACAAGAGCTGCAGTTTTGGAGTTGCTCTAAGCCAGTCGTCTAGCCATCATGGCCTTTGTCAGAGTGACTCAAATCCTTGCACTTGCCCATTTTTTACTGCTTCAGGGAAAAAAAGTTTCACTTGCTGCCTAATACAGTACTGTATATCCCACCCACGTCCAGGCAATCTGGTAACAAGATACTGTTACTGTGCAACTCTAAAAACTGCAGCTCTTGTGGGATGTTCACAGGCTGCAGTGGTCAGAACATCCCAAAAGTAATCCAAAGAAGGAAAACGATGAACCGGCGACGGGGTGGCCAAGGCTCACTGATGCACATGGGGAGTGAAAGCTGGCTCGTGTATACCAATTCAATAGAAGGTGTCAGAACACACCGTGCATTTCTGTTATGGTGGCAAAGCGGGGACCTACTCAATATTAGGCGGATGGTCACTATGTTATAGGTGTTCAGTGTACAGTAGCTATACTCCATATTGGATATGAATAATAATAATAATAATAATAATAATAATAATAATAATAATAAATAGGCTAAAGACCTATAGAGAATATCAGTACAAAAGCATTTACTTTTGTTCAAATTAGCATACTATGTGTAGAATGCTTACATTATTGTGCTCCTCCTCGTTTCTTTTCAGGTGTTTAGGGTTCTGACCAAGAAATGTTCCCCTCTTTCGTATGATAGAAACATGGTAATATTAGTTTGATAATGCATAAACCTAATACATCCTTCATGGCATGTATTATTGTGGTCTACTTCTGTTTTGGTCTCTGGTCCGTTTTCATGTTCAATGTTCTGTTAAAATGTATTGTCAGGTTTGGAACACCACAGAACATGATACTCTTTCCTGACATACTCATACTGTTCTGTTTGCTCTGTGGTTGCTGATCTGGTCCTCCTACAGCAGTTTTGACAAAAATGCTGTGTAACCACAAGCTTCCATGGATTTTTGGTTTTCAGTTTTTGTTCTATGCCAAATAAAAACACTTTTTCAGCCCAGTGGTCTTTTGCTTGGAACATTCCCAGCTTGTTGTTCAGGGAGATGTGGGACTCACAACACAAACCACTACTGCTTGGTTTCCAGTAAACTACAGTGTCCACGCTACCGTCTTACTTACTGCATTGTTTCTGAAGACCGGTTTGCTGTCTGGCATATCTTCCTGTGAAGTTGATTTTTCTTTTTGTAACCAAGATGTCAGCTTACATAAGACTTACACCTGTTTCAATTTTGTGTTTTACTGTACCTCTTTCATATCTTAAACGACTGTCTGCATTTAAGATCACGTTATGTTTCTGTTCATAGAAGATGCTTTTAGATTTTGACTAATTAAGAAGCATGGACATGTTTCGTGTTTTGTCACTGAGCCATTCTTCACAGCTTGATGGTTTCAGATTTTGGTGTGCTTTTAAACAAACGCTTTAGTTGATTCTCAGACTTGGTTTGATGGATTTTCAGGTCACAAAACTTAGACATACTATATGTAGTATTTTATGTTTCCCACTATAAGACTTAATCAGTGGGGGAAAGTAATGCCTTTGAGACCTTCAAGGAAGTTTATATATTTCTAAAAAAAAAAAGGCTTATCACTTCAATTATTATATTACCCATAAAGATTTCTATTCCTGGGGCAGCACAGTGGCTTAGTGGTTAGCACTGTCGCCTTGTACCTCCAGGGTCCGGGATCGATTCCTGCTTGTGTGCAGTGAGTTCGCATGTTCTACTCTTGCTTGTTGTGTTTCCTCCAGGTACTCTGGTTTCCCCCCAAAGACATGCAGATTAGGCTAATTGTTGTTTCCAAATTGGCCACAATGTGAATGAGTGTGTGAGTATGTGTGTGTGCTCTGCCATGGATTAGCACCCTGTACAGGGTGTACCCCACCTGTATGCCCCAAGTCTCCTGGAATAGGCTAAAGCAGTATAGGTGATGAGATGAGATTTCTATTCCTGCAAAAGCCAAAGACTACTGAACATAACAGGCAATCAGATCTTGCTGTATTGTTAGTTGGAGTATTCTTCTCAAATTAACTAGATTGGCACATCACTATGCCTACATCAGAAACATCAAATTTTTTTTTATCATATATAATCAGAGAGGGGGGGGTATATTTGTCACACGTACCTTACAGCACAATCCTCAAAACACATGATATAAAGCAAAAACATCTGGAGACCAGACACTGAGTCTTCTGAAGAGTGGACTGTCTGACTATTCTGGAGATCAGTCCTCTTTATTCATTTGGACTACTGACTCTTTAACTCTGTCAGCAATCCTACATCCTGAACTTTCTGGATATCTGACTCTCTGGCCCCTCCAGAGCTCCGACTCCATATAGATCTGTTCCTCTGGCTCCTCCAGAGCTCAGACTCCTTATAGACCTGCCCCTGTGGCCCCTTCAGAGCTCAGACTTCTTAAAGATCTGACTCTCTAGCTCCTCCAGAGCTCAGACTCCACATAGATCTGACTCTCTGGCTCCTCCAGAGCTCAGACTCCTTATAGACCTGCCCCTTTGGCCCCTTCAGCGCTCAGACTCCTTATAGACCTGCCTCTCTGGCCCCTCCAGAGCTCAGACTCCATATAGATCTGACTCTCTGGCTCCTCCAGAGCTCAGACGCATTATAGACCTGCCCCTTTGGCCCCTTCAGAGCTCAGACTCCTTATAGACCTGCCCCTTTGGCCCCTTCAGAGCTCAGACTCCTTATAGACCTGCCTCTCTGGCTCCTCCAGAGCTCAGACTCCTTATAGACCTGCCTCTCTGGCTCCTCCAGAACTCAAGACTCCTTATAGATCTGACTCTCTGGCCCCTCCAGAGCTCAAACTCCTTATAGACCTGCCCCTTTGGCCCCTCCAAAGCTCAGACTCCATATAGATCTGACTCTCTGGCTCCTCCAGAGCTCAGACGCATTATAGACCTGCTCCTTTGGCCCCTTCAGAGCTCAGACTCCTTATAGACCTGCCTCTCTGGCTCCTCCAGAACTCAGACTCCTTATAGATCTGACTCTCTGGCTCCTTCTGAGATCAGAGTCCTTATAGAGCTACCCATCTGGCCCCTTCAGAGCTTAGACTACTTATAGACCTGCCCCTCTGGCCCCTCCAGAGCTCAGACTCATTATAGACCTGCCTCTCTGGCTCCTCCAGAGCTCAGATTCCTTATAGACCTATCCATCTGGCTCCTCCAGAGCTCAGACTCATTATAGACCTGCCTCTCTGGCCCCTTCAGAGCTCAGACTCCTTATAGATCTGACTCTCTGGCTCCTTCTGAGATCAGAGTCCTTATAGATTTGACTCTCTGTCCCTTCCAGAGCAATGACTCCTTGTAGACTCTCCCTTGTAGATTTGATTCCTTGACTCCTTGTTGACTTGACTGTCTGACTCCTGTAAACATCAGACCTGACCAATTTGGGATACAATTCCCTGACTCCTTTGGCAAACAAACGGACTGCTCTAGAGATCTGACTCTATGACTCCTCTGGCAATCATACTCTGTAACCTCTGAGTAAAAAAAAAAATGTACTGCATAAAAAACTATCATTCTATAAAAAAAAAGCACAATCGTCCAATTTATGAATCCCCCTGACTTGCGGGATTGTGCCGCCCTGGGCATACATCGTTTTCCAACTCTGATGCAAATCACCACAACTCTGTAATAGACTAAATTACTGAGACATGATCTTGTGCAGTGAAGCATCTCAGAACAGCTGAAGCCGCTCACAGAGTATTTGAGAGCTATCTAAAGACACAGTCTTTTAATTTAATGCCTCTCCCTTAGGAAACCGCTTCACTTGTCCCGTCCAGCCGATTGCCACAAGGTGATGGGGAGAAATAATTAAAGAAAAGCCAAATAGTGGAAAATTACTCCGGGGACTCTATTGCCTGTTCCAGGATGTTATTTAAAACTCACGCCCAGCATTTTCTGCTTCCAGTATTTTCATTTCATAAATGGTCCAGTGGGCCTCTTCAATGTAGACATGTAAACAAGTGTCTGGAGTTCTTCGGTTCAAAATCCTAGCATTATCTGAAACTAAACAAGCTTCTCTGCTCTCTTCAGTATCAACCCAATCAATTCTATCAGCTCCCTTTGGTGAGTGTGCTTTTTAGATGCTTATTTTTTAGGCTCCAGTCTTTCTTCAATCTATTTATGGCTCTCCATGGGTGAAGCGCTAGCGTCAAACATGCCAGCTTTCTATATGAAATAAGACTCGATTGATTGTGATTCCTGGAGGTCTCACAAGCAATCTAAACAATTGTACTCAATGCCGGTAGAAGGGAGACGTGGACACAGAGATGGTGCAGAGGCAAAAGAATGAGAGCAGGGGGTAGATCGATAGTGACCTCTTTCTGCTTTTAAGAATGGTACATCATGCAGCTCTATCAAGAATGGTCTGGCATCCTCTGTTTTTTTGTTTGTTTGTTTGTTTGTTTGTTTGTTTGTTTGTTTTGCATTTGCAGAGGGAGAGGCTGACTGTGAACATAAGAATGCATGGTGATTAAGTGCTCCAAACAGTCAACGATGACAGTGAAAAAAATATACATGATGGAGAAGACAAAATAAAAATTAAATTGACCATTTTGTCCATGTCCTCATAAAACCTTTAAAAAAAATCAGAATAATAACAAAAGATTAGAAATTTAATAACATAACTTGTAGGAACAAGACAAACTTATAATTTTTTAAACACAGACAAATTAACTGATAGTAAAATAGCTATTGATTTAGGTGGTTACATAAAAGGTGCATGATCCAAGAATTCATTTTTATCCTTAAAAATCAGGTACGTGTATGGGAACATAATAACCTGCGATACCGCCTTATAAATCAAATGACGAGACAGCACTTTGAGTGTTATAGTTTATGTCACAAAACCAACAACGACAACAAATCATTCCTTTCACCCATCCCACATATGATATTTAGAATACGATAAAGATACAATTCATCACGAAGGAGTTGTTGTGTTGTCACGCTCAGCTTCATCATCCGCTGAAAGAGTTGAATCGCTGAAGCCCCCGTGCTAATAACTATTCTAACTGCCTCTTCTAGCGCTCAGAGAGTTGTACTTCCATTACTCAAACACCAACAGAAGATACCACGATAGGCCGGGACGCCTTTCCCTTACGGCTTATCGATTCCCCGGGTTTGAATGATATAATGCGTCTTTCTGATTAGAATGCAGTGCTCGATAAGACGTTGTAAGACGTTGCTCAAACACTGGGCTGGCAATATCTGAAAAAACACAGCTTGTTTTCATCTTTTCCTTTATGCCTACACCTGTCTCGGGTACGGTTCTAAGTGATTCGGTAGGAACAGCAGAAGGACGGAAAGGATGCACTGAAAGCGGAGATGTATTGAGGCAAGTTTCTGTAGTCGAGCTCCAATTAGTGCGAACAAATTATGCAATGGCAGAGGCTTTTGTGAAGAGCACCAAACATCAAATGCACACTTGTGCAATATAAATCTCATTAAGAAGGAAACAGTAGCAGTGAAAGGTCGAAATCCAGCTGATTAGGAAATTATGAACCCAGACATGCAGGAGTAGCCCTGCCAACAGGCGCCATTCAGATGTGAAACAAAAAACAAAAAAAAATTCTACTGGGCTTGGTTTGCCCTTTTAATTAACAGCGAGCAAGCCTGACTAAATCTCATTCCAATTACCAAAGTGTAAACCTGTCACGTCATCTCCCAGCCATGCTACAGAGCTCACAGACCTGTCAATCACTAGCCTGGCTTCATCTCTTACAGTCTGTGCAAGTGTTACTCTCCAATTAAGACGGCTCCAGGCTGCAAGGAGATGCTGATATGTGGGGCAAATATGGATTTACAGCTTCAAATATGGCCGTCAAGCTGGTTGGTCTGACGAGCACCATATGCCGCAACAGGAAAGGAAACTGGAATTTGCCGCTACGCCATGTCAAACGGTTAACGTGCAACTATTGAGTCAGTTATGGAGAAAAACTGACTGCTCTGTAGCTCATGAATTAAAATAAGAGGTAAACAAATAACTGCAATCATTAGGAACTGAGATCATCTTAATGCTCTTGACCAGGATTTATTTTTATAATGCTGTTCATAGCAGGTTCGATTGTTGTCTGGTCTACACTTGTTTTGCTCCAAAGTAAAAATGTTCAACTCGGAGATCTGCTGCTTCTCTCTCGTCTTCTACATCCAGCAAACCAGCACTTTTAATTGATAGGTAGAGATTTGGATGCATGTCACATATGCAATTATCAGAGAGAATTTCCACCACTTTCTCGGTAATGTGTCAAAAACACCTTGTCAACTTGTTTATTTGCTGCCAACTCAGAAAATTGCATTGTATAGATTTAGATCTTCAATTACAAATATCTCTTACTGAAAGCATCCCACAAAGTGAAGTGTTGCAATAAAGTTCACTGACAGCCCCAACAGGTACTGTACACTCCATACACAGAGCATCCAGAAAGAATTCACAGCACTTCACGTTTTCCACATTTTGCTACAGTATGTTACAGCCTTATTCCAAAATGAATTCAATTCATTATTTTCCTTAAAATTCTACAAACATTACCCCATAATGATATGACATTCTTTGCAAATGTATTAAACATAAAAAAACATGGGTGGCCCAGACTAGGAGGAGTCCTGGTGGTTCCAAACTTCTTCTATTTATGGATGATGGAGGCCACTGTGTTCATCTGGATCTCCAATACTGCAGAACTTTTTCTGTACCCTTCCCCAGATTTGTGTCTCGATACAATCCTGTCTCGGAGACAATTCCTTTGACTTCAGGACTTGGTTTGTGCACAGTTAACTTGCACTGTTAACTGTCGGACGTTATATAGACTGGTGTGTGTCTTTCCAAACCATGTCCAATCAACTGAATTTACCACTGGTGGACTCCAATCGAGTTGTAGAAACATCTCAAAGATATTAATACATTTTCAAAAATTACAAACAAATCACTTGCCATCATGGGGTATTATAAAATAATGAATGAACTGAATCAAATTTGCATCAGCAAAATGTGGAAAAAGTAAAGTGCTGTGAATATTTTCCCGGATGCTCTGTATATACGCTGCTGTGAAGATTAGATTAATGAAATGGGCACGAATGTTTTACTGCAACAGGCTGCAAAGTGCCTATAGATACAATTTAAAAACTGGCTGATTCTGTATCAGCCTCAGCAGCGACCTCATTTCCCCTCTCGTCTGTTCCATCCATTCAGCATCAGCAGTGAACTAATCACCTCCTGATCATCTCTCATCATCTGCACCTGTTTCTCGCTGGTTCATGCCTTATGTTCGATGCTTTTTTTTTATGCATGAATTATTCATACGTCACTGCGTGGCTTAACAAATGAAAAACATTACTCTCGAATTGCTTACAGGGACTAGATTGAAAATGAGAGACAAAAACGTCCTTCAGGAAGCCAGGAGAACTATTACTCAAGAGTACAATAAAAATAAATAAATAAATAAATAAAGCAAAATAGGAAGAGGAGTGGCTCATGACTCTTGCACAGTGCTGTAAAAGAATGTTTTAAATATCAAAAAGTTGTTTCTTTAAAAATCATTGATGTCAGCATAGCATGATCTCCTCGCCCCCTCGGGGGTGTTTCAAATCCCGCCTCCAATCCTGTGTGCATGTTCTCCTTTCCAATTTCCAAACTGCCCATAGTTTGTGTGTGTGTATGCAGTTGTACCCTGTAGTAGATTTACATTCAGGCATTTGGCAGACGCTCTTATCCAGAGCGACTTATGCGTGTGCTTTGAAGTTTATCATTAAATACTGTATATCCTAGGGTCCTGGTGGGTTGGCACCCCTTCCAGGACTTCAGATTCCCAGAGACTCTGCACAAGATAAGAGGTAAAGATAATGGCAAGGTGAATGGAGCCTCCTCAGCATGTCAATAAAGATTGGCTTGTGGGCCTCCGAGTGGCGCAGTGTGCAGTGCTCGCCCCATCATCCGGAGATCGCTAGTTCGAATTCCGGGTGATGCCGTAACCTCTCGCAGCCGGAGGTCTAGAGAGAGCTGATTGGCCGAGCTCTCTCAGAGGGGAGGGATGAGAGGTAATTAGTGCTCCCACATTAATCACGGCTCTACAGCCAGTCAGGGGCGTCTGTGAGCTCACGCGAGCGGAAGGAGTGGATAGCACTGTCCGAGTGTGTTACGTCGCCCCCAACGGTGCGCAAGCGAGCAGTTCGAAAAGATGCGGTCAACTGGCGTCACGTGGTTCGGAGGAAACACGTGATAGTCTTCGGCCCTCCCGACTGAGTGGTATTAGTAGCCTTAATGTGGAGCCCCCTAGTGACGGGGAGGAATTGGACACGACTAAATTAGGGAGAAAATCTGGGAAAAATCAAAAAAATAAATAAATAAAGATTGGCTTGTATTTGTCCAGCCGATCCTTTTGCTCTTCGCACTAACTTGCAAATCCGTTTCTGCTCCAATCTGTGAAAGGAGTATTGTTTTTTGTTGCGGGTTTGGTTTTATTATGGGATCAATACGTTATTCATTAACTTTCACTTGTGTTCTAATTTGTGTTATCGTTATTTCTCTTTATCCATGAAGGAGGTGTTTTTTTTTTCTTAATTGAAATCCCGCCCTGGGAAGCTGGTTGGGAAGAAAATAAGACGGTAAAAAATAATAATAATAATAAAGGAACTGAATATAGAGCCCAGTTTTTTTTTTTCTGTTTTTTGTAATATTAATAGTGATGACCAATGTCACAACAACAATGGCAAAAAGAAAAATACTATATATTCCACCCTAATACCAATGGTAGACAAACAACCTTGAGAAGCACAGATCAATTTAAAGAGTTCAGCCCTTTAAGACACATTTGCATTTTATAAAGGAATTCGGTAGCCATTACCATTAGAAAGGATGCTCAAGGGTGCATTCATTTTTCTGTATGATTTATTGTCTAACAAAAAGTATCTGACATGTAGTGAGTAAAACTCAGTTAAACACACCGAGTTGGCTGCCAACAATCGAGTTCCCATTGCGGTTACAGAAACAAAGGAGAATACACAAATTCTCCTTTTACCAGTACTTTTTTTTTCTTAAAGATTGACCTTCCACTGGAGCAGTGATGAGGCGAAATGACAGTATTATAAAATAATTCAACAGCGCCCCAAAGTGGTCTAATAGCTGAACTGCTTGGCTTTTTAATCCAGGTAATATAATATGTTAAATGTTTGACTACAGTAATACACCACAGCCATTATTCAGCCCACAACAGTCAGGGACGTTGGCAGATTTAGTTTTTTTTTTTTCCTGCTAAATGATAAGCTAAAAATTAATGTCTAGGTCATCTTGGGTTTTTTTTAATACATCAACGAGTGCAAAGGTGTCCGGTGTGAAGTTGTTCACAGGAGAGTCCATGGTGAGGACGTTCATGTCCTGCATCACACTCTGCACCATCATACAGCTGGACAACTGCAGAGCTGCACATCTGGCACAGGAAAACGACTGGACTGACTAGCAATAACTAAACCAGGCCAAAATTGGCTATCAGACTGTTTAATTATAGAGTTTTTATATAGAAGTAAATTGTACTCAGTTCCTCTTGGATCCGATATTAATGTCTTAAATGTTCCACCCGAAAGTTTTGAGAATGACACAAATATTCTTTTTTCAGGTCTGCTGCTTCAGTGTTTTTAGATTTTTATTATGGTACACTGAAGTCTATAATATTTGTATGAATTACAAATATTGTAATTTCCTAAGTGTCAAAGGTTTTAATTGACAATTACAATAGGTTTATGTATAGAGTTATACATAAAATATTTGCATTGTTGGCCTTTTGTAAAAAAAATAATAAAAAATAAAAAATTAAATAAAAAAAAAACAATAAACTACACCATTAAAAATTAACTATAGCCAAGCAACCAGGACTGTTTTTGGTTAATATTAGTAAAATTCACCTACACTGAATGATGTACAGTATATATTCAATTCGTAACCACCTAAAATGTTAGAGATGTATGTATGTACATTTTTAAACTTACCGAATTTTACGGTGGCCGTGAAGTGCAAAACAAATTAACAAAACCGAAAACAAAATAACTTTCAAAGATAAAATAACAAATTGAAAACCAAATTAACAAATCCGAAAACAAAATAACAAAACCCGAAACTAATTGTTAATTTGGTTTTGAATTTGTATTGCACTTCTCGGCCGTTCAGATACGAACCGGAAAAGGTAGGAATAGTTTGTGAATTAAATTCTTACCGCTGATTGGACGAGACACCTGTCACTCAAGATAAACAGGAAGTAGGAAATTGTGTCTCTTTCTTGTGTGTTCTGCTTCATTTTAAAACCTTTTTTTCGGTGTGCAAAACTAAGAAAAATTTTTTAATTTTCATTAGAAAGCAAGGAAACGTTACTCTGAGGACGGATATTCGTATGCCGTGATTTTGGATATGCTGATGACATATCACGGTATAAAGATTAGTTTGCGAACTGCTGTGTCTCTTTTAAAAGCAAAAGATTTTTTCCACAAGAACTGCAAAAATCTGGTCGAACGGCATATTTGAAACCACAATAAGGACAGGACATGTTTGCACATTCATACACACACAAATCTACCGCCGCTACAGGACTTCCTGTATATCTTGAGTGACAGGTGTCTCGTCCAATCAGCGGTAAGAATTTCATTCGCAAACTATACCTACCTTTTCCGGTTCGTATCTGAACGGCCGAGAGGTGCAAACCAAATTAACAAAACCCAAAACTAAATAACAAATTCAAAAACAAAATAACAAACTAAAAATCTAAATAGCAAAACCGAAAACAAATTAACAAAACGCAAAACAATATAACAAATTAGTTTTGGGTTTTGTTATTATGGTTTTTAATTTGTTATTTTGTTTTCATTTTGTTAACTTGTTTTGCACTTCTCGGCCACCATAGAATTTACATATATGCAAATATAAAAAATGTAAATAATAAAATGTGCTTTTCAGCTTCATGTGAGCTTAAACATAGTCGTGATATTGTTTGTATTGTTGTACATATTAATATTGTTGTACACATCTTTGTGCATCATATGAAGCGAGGTCAAGGAATAAAAAAGCACAGGGTCAGGTGATTAGCAAACAGCAGGATGAAATAATGTCCAAGCAAGATGGCAAAAAAAAAAAAAAAAAAAAAAAAAAACAGTTAAACAAACAGACAGGCGATGAGTGAATAATTAGAACCTTTAGAGCTTAATAGTGGAGGAGTTTGGGCGACTGTGAGCATGCAGTGGTGTGTGTGTGTGTGTGTGCTGCAGTCGCACTGTGGTGGCCATGTTTGTAGTTTGTGGTGTATTATGGGAATCGGAGTCCATGGAAAGGGGCCAGCGTCCGTCAGTCTGGTGCTGTCCATGAACTTTACTTCCCATGGTGCACCACTACAAACAGTGTCTAGAAATGAGATGCACTGGGTAATCATGTATGATTTGTATTAAATGAAGCTGTAAAAAACGATGTCTGTTCTTGTCTTTAAGACACAATGATGTGTGCGAGCAAACCTCGAGCAAAGTCGACTGGAAAAGGTAAATTCAAACTTTTCAGGTCAAATCAGTGCATAATATTTACTGTATATAAGATTAACACTTGACACACAAACAGGAGAAAAAACAACACACAAAGTGGGCTTGGTATTGGTTGTGACAGAGCTTGGCACAGTAGCCTTGGTACAGGTGTTGCGTCTGGGCTTGGCTGACTGGGCCTCCGGGTCCTGACTTGACACTGGCCTGGAGGTGAAGCCTGGCACAGGTGTGGGGTCAGAGTTTGGCATGAGCACAAGGCCAGTGCGAGTATGTGGTTGGTGCTTGGTACACTGAAACTTGGCATCGGAGCCTGGCAGGGACTTGGTGTGTGCCGCAGGTCAGAGCCAGGCGAGCCGAAACTTTGCTCAGATACCTGGCAGGAACTTCATGAGCCTGTGGGGGGAGATTGGCATTAGCATGTCATTCCCAAAGCCAGGTGGCGCCGGCAGCACATTGTCCTTGAACCAAGAGGTGGCATCAACATGACATCAGAAAAGCTAGAGAGTCGGGTGAGCACCACACACTCAAAGCCAGGAGATGGAAGAAGCACACAGCTCTCGAGGCTTGCTGGTGGAGTCGGCGCAGCGTCCTCTGTCCCTGAGCGCTTGGCTGGAGACAACAGGACACGTCTCAGGCAGAACAGAGCAGAACTGATTGATTACTCGGATTATGATTTACCTCGAGGTTTGTTTCAAGCATGTGTTATTTCACAATCAAGACAATGGCGATGAATACCTCTCATGGAAATATGTCTTTATTATTAATCTGTTTAGGAATGACACATTTATTTACAAGTACAACATTTCAATAGTATATGTACTGTAATGGTATCAGTTCCTCTATATTTATTTTATTTCAGTGGCGTGAAATTGCTGCCGCTGCAGTGTGTACCTGTGTGGATTGTGTTACCGGGGTAACAGAAGTGATGTCTGTGTTGGTGATGCTCCAGGGTTCTCCAACAGTAGGAACAGAACACAGGCCTAGTCAGAAGCTGGAGATGATGAGATATCGGTGGTGTTTCAGTTGCACTGTGCCTGACCGTGACTGGCTGATTTACAGTGAGGGAGGAGGTCAAGCCACAGCAGACGAATCAGACAGTTCAATTTATGTAGTGTGCTTCCACCTGCTGTAAACATCAGCCACTGCAGATATCTACATCACACTGGGTCTTGTTGTAAGATCTGAAGTTAATCTTTTTTTATTATTATTAAATTTAATTAATTCTTATCTTAATCCTTATTTGTTAGTTAATATATAACTGTGGCATTAATTATATAATGATATATTACTAATATTTAAACAAAAATGTTATTTCATTAAAACTACATTTAAAAAAGACATATTCAGCTTTCTCTAACATAAACCCCTTGTGTGTTTTGTCTTTAATAATGGCTTAATTCATGCAAGATTGTCAAAACATTTCACAAAACTTTTTTGAGCTGTTTTACATGTATTTTTACATTTACTGTATTTATGTGTCCCGTTTGTATAAATAATGCACTTTTATTTAGAATTATATTTATGTTTGCATTATGTACGAAACCAAATATACCTTACAAATGAATAAGTAAATGACATTAAAGAAGAATATTTGCAGGAGTGAAACAAAAGCAGCATATTACAGACATGACAGAACTGTGAACACAAACCTGGTGTACAGTACAGTAGACTCCTGGTTTCTGCATGAAAGTAGAAAGAAGCGCGAGTGACCAGATTGTCGCTCAGTAAAACCTAACAACTGTTTTATCTAACACTACTGATTATTTTCAGGGAAAGTGTTATCAATCCAAATATTGACTGCATTTATCGCATTACTTTTTAGTGCTCTTTATAGAAATGTTGAAATGTTTTCAAAAGTAAAAACTTTCTAATCTTTGCTTATCGCATTTTTAAAAAATTCTTTTTCGTATGTTCCTTAGATGTTTATACAGTACTGAAAGTATTGAATGGATACCATAGAAAGAGTATTTTGGCCTTGCTGACACTGAATGATGACTGGAGGTTACTTTTGTTCTGTTCAATCAATGGAAACGTGTCATTTAGGAGTGACAAGAATAGAGAACTTCCGGGTCTATGAAATGTTATGATAGAGATACTGCGTTCAGGGTCACGGGGGGCCTGGATCCTATCCCAGGAGACTTTGGGCATGAGGCGGGGTAAACCCTGGACAGGGTGCCAATCCATCGCAGGGCACAGACACACAGTCATACACTACGGGCAATTTGGGAACAGCAATTAGCCTAATTTGATGGTCTTTGGAATGTGGGAGGAAACCGGAGCACCCGGAGGAAACCCACCAAGCACGGGGAGAACATGCAAACTTCATGCACACAGAGACAGGAATCGAGCCTGGCCGGGAATCGAACCCAGACCCTGGAGGTGCACGGCAACAGTGCGAACCACGACACCACCTCACCTGTAGACAATAAATTCAAGAAAGAATTTTTAAAGCCCACTGCTCAAATAAATCATATCATAGAACATACAGTATTGGTTCTGAGTGTAGTCAAGGACATGTGACAAACAGCCATCAGTTAGACATCAACAAAATTTATCAACACAACTTATAGTGTACAAACTATTTCAAACCAGTCAAGTTCTTCCACACCAAACTCGCTCATCCATGTCTTTATGGACGTTGCTTTGTGCACTGGTGCGCGGTCACGTTGGAACTGGTGTGAAGTCATTTTTCAGGAATTGGGCTCCACCTCTTATGTCCAGTGAAAGGAACTCTTAATGCTTCAGCATACTGAGACATTTCGGACAATTTCTTGCTCCTAACTTTGTGGGAACAGTTTGGGGACGACCGCTTCCTGTTCCAACACGACTGTTCCAACAGGGTCTAGGTTCGATTTCCCCCTCTGGATCTGTGTGTTTGGAGTTTGCATGTTCTCCCCATGTTTGGTGGGTTTCCTCTGGGTACTTGGGTTTCCTCCAACAGTCCAAAGACATGCAGATTAGGCTAACATTCCCAAGTAGCCAGTAGTGTGTGAATAAACGTGTTAGTGTGTGTATGTATGTGTGCCCTTTGATGGATTGGTACCCAGTCCAGGGTGTATGCTGCCTTGTGCCCCTTGTCTCCTGGGGTCCAGGCCCCCTGCAACCCTGTATACAGGATAAAGGGGAGGGAGGGAGGGAGTGAGTGAGTGAGTACCTCATGAACAAGTTTAGTATGAATTCATTTGCATAACATTGAATGTAAAATTTATATAAACATTTCTATGCTGACAACATCCAGCATTTGATCAGAGTTATAGATGTGGCATTAAATGGGCAAACTTTTAAGAGAGAGGACAGGATTTCTATAAAGTCTGTGAATTTTAAAGACAGAAAGCTGCAGAAAGCTGACAACAATTCTACTTGTACCATGAAAGAGACTTGAACGAACACAAAAACTGTAGATTTAAAATTTATTTTCAGATGATTTCAGATTTTTTTTTAGAAGTGTTATGGATGTGATGTGTCTGAACCAGCCCGCTACCAACTACATAAGGAACACGCTTCAATAGGAAATTCTAACATGAAATGTTTAAAATAGTAATAATGTCAAAACTATCTATGAAATTCTTAAATCAGAGATTATTGCTGCCGTTTCTTTCGTCTTTTTCTTTCCTTCCCCATCTTCTTGATGCTCCGCACTGGACTTTAATTTTTATGTACAACTAAAGGCGTAGCCAGTATAAGAATGTGTGGTTCCCAATATTTTTGTTTCTATTTTTTGTTCTTATGGATTGATAAGAACCTTATGAGTGTTTTCCTCCATGGTAAAGTTGATCTATTCATGGAAAAGTAAACCAGCTAGATTTAAACCAACCAGTTTTTTGCACAACAGGGTAACCAAAAATCAACACAATGTCCAGTCATGCTTCATTAATTTTATGACTAATGTAATTACAGTTTAAATTAAACAAACAACCTCTTTGCATCTTTTGGGGTTCAGCTCACTCTCACTGGATCTTCATCCCAGATGGATTTTTTTGTTTGTTTGTTTGTTTCACTGATGCTGATTCAAAAGATAAATAGTTGACGAGCACGAGCCTGTACTGAGTATGTGCACGTTCTGTATTTATTACTGTTGAAAAACAATCATACAGTTCTAAACTCTATAAACTATCTTGTTTATACACATTTCAATAAATATAATCATGAACTCTTCTTCTTTTCCAATCTGAAGGTGACCTTTATGCTAACTAATTGCCTTCGTTTAGGTCTGGCAGTCCTTCTGCGACGCCTAAACGAAAGCAATTAGTTACCAAAGGTTACCAAAAGCTGTTTAGAATTTACATCACAGGCCGGTCTACATGTTACACCATCACTAGTCCCCCTGGTGTGTAGACTGGGAAATTACATAAAGCAATGTTCTTCAAAAGAAATCACAGAAACTCGAGGTACAAACTGTATAACATCAACTTTATGCTATGCAAAAGGCACAGTGACTCTGTTTGCTCCTGAAAATACTTTCTCTGCAAACGATGTCACTGTGACGATCCAGGCTAAAGCACCTGATGGAAGAGACTCCAACTATGCCGTGCTGCATCTTGTTGTTGTAGCTCCAGTAATTGCTTACATTATGTTACATTTCCTTGGAAGGTCTCCAATGAACTTTTTAAAGCCTTTTTGACAGTCACCACAAACAAACAAACAAAAACCAAACTTCAACTTTTAAAAAATATTTTATCAAAAATGAAAGAAATTGTCAACTTTAGATATTTTCGACATCTAAAGATATATAAAAAAATTTAAGTATATACAGTATAATTATTTTAAAAATTCAACATTTCACCAAAGTTTTCATGAGCCACCACAGATCATAGTTGTTAAACCCAAGTAATTAGAGGCTAATTGCATAGAAAATTAATTGCTTTTCTGCTTCTACAAGGTAAAAGATTTTACTCTAATAAACCAGGCAGTCAGAGTGTGAGAATCCTCCAAGGAAATGACCACCACAGTGTTCAGTGACACAAGCATGAATGTCACTATGGTTGTCTACAACTCCTCCTGCTGCCTAAAAACCTAAAACTGGCTGCTGTGGGAAATGTTGCCATCTGCTCCAAATCTGGAAGCACCACAGCACCAAATGTAACAGCGACAAACAGCACAACAATCCCCACAAATAGAAATACAATATTGGTGGCTCATCCCTCAATCCTACAACATCCATAGGCATTAATAAGCATTACAACACTCACAGCTCTTCCAACCAACCAAGCAGGCACAACAACATCCCACAAAACAAGCAGGCACTATAATGTACATGGTTCAAGCCACCAAGCAAACAGGCACTACAACATCCACGGCTCATCCAACCAACCATCCAAGCACTACATCTTCCATGGCTCATCCCACCAACCAACCAACCAACTAACCAAACCCTAAAACATCCACGGCTTATTCCACCAAATGAGCAGGCATTATAATGTCCATGCTTTCAAGCCACCAAGCAAACAGGCATCCATGGGTCATTCAACCAACCAAGAACACACTATAACAATGGCTCATCCCACCAATCATGCAAGTGCTATAATGTCCCAGGCTCGTCGCTCCAACCAAGCAAGCAATACAACATCTACAGCTCAACTCACCAATCAAGCAACCACTACAACATTCAAAGGTGACCACAATAACCAAACAAACACTACAACATCCATGGGTCATCGCACCAACCATCCAAGCACTACAACATATACAATATGTCTCATCCCACCAACCAATCAAGCATTACAACCTCCACTGCTCATCCAACCAATCATCCAAACACTACAACATAAATGGCTCATCCCAACAACCAACCAAACACTACAACATCCATGGCTTGTCCACCATTAATAAGCATTACAACACTCACAGCTCTTCCAACCAACCAAGCAGGCACAACAACATCCACGCCTCATCCCAAAAAACAAGCAGGCACTATAATGTACACAGTTCAAGCCACCAAGCAAACAGGCAATACAACATCCAACCAACCATCCAAGCACTACATCCTCCATGGCTCATCCCACCAACCAACCAAACCATAAAACATCCACGGCTCATTCCACCAAATAAGCAGGCATTATAATGTCCATGCTTTCAAGCCACCAAGCAAACAGGCATCCATGGGTCATTCAACCAACCAAGAACACACTATAACAATGGCTCATCCCACCAATCAAGCAAGTGCTATAATGTCCCAGGCTCGTCGCTCCAACCAAGCAAGCAATACAACATCTACAGCTCAACTCACCAATCAAGCAACCACTACAACATTCAAAGGTGACCACAATAACCAAACAAACACTACAACATCCATGGGTCATCGCACCAACCATCCAAGCACTACAACATATACAATATGTCTCATCCCATCAACCAATCAAGCATTACAACCTCCACTGCTCATCCAACAATCATCCCAACAACCAACCAAACACTACAACATCCACACATCCCACCAACCATCCAAGCACTACAATATATATGGCTCATCCCATCAACCAAACAAGCACTACAACATCTATGGCTCACCCCATCAACAAAACAAACACTACAACATCTACAGCTCATTCCACCAATCAATCAAGCATTACAACCTCCGCGGCTCATCTCACCAACCATCCAAGCACTATAATGTCCACAACCTACTCCACAAACCAAGCAAGCATCACAATGTCCATAAAGCATCCAGGCAACAAAGAAAGGCACTATAACATTCAGGGTTCATCCCAGCAACCAAACAAACACTGCAAGATCCACGGCTCAATACAACAACCAAGCATGGACTTCAACATCCACAGTTCATCCAAGCGAGCAAGCAGTCTCTACATCATCCACGTCTCGCCCCAACCAAACAGCTGAGGCCACCAACCAACCAAGTAATAATGGTGTCGCCTATTGGATGATTTCTTTTCTATCTTTGAGGTGATATAATAATTTAGACTTTAGCACTTTGTACAAAAAAAATATACAGTTAAAAATGTTAACATATTTATACTTTCTTAAATCAGTTTAGTACCGATTTTATCCAGAGCATGTAGTTAATGTAATCAACATTTAATCATATTCCTCTATGCAAATAGACATCAGTATGAAACTGGAAAGAAACACACGTTATAATCCAAGTCTAAACTCTGAAGAGATTATTCTATGATCATTTAATTGAGCCCATGGATAAGATTAAGCTAAGATTAATACAGAAAACATTTTTTGCCTGAATCATTTAGTATGGTGTACTAAATGTTTCAGTTTATGCGGCATTAATCTCTCATTTGCCATTACATGGGGAATAAACAGTTTGCTTCATTGCTTTAAAATGTAAGTGAAACTCCTTTTTAATTAACCTGAATTAAATGCTAGCTTGTATATGATGATTAATTTTCCCTAAAATCACATGCAGATTACTGCCCGCCCCCCCCACCCCACCCCACCCCACCCCACCTTTTTCTCATTTGTGTTGCATATAAAAATGTTTGTGAACACAGACTTTGTTGAATTAATTTTGCTGATATTCCAGTGATGCAAAATTTTCAAGCCCGAGTCTGTGATATTGATTAATGTTCTTTAACAGCAGCGCTCACAGTATGTGTGAAGAAACAAATAGGTTATAGTCTATAGGGGACACGCCTTCTAACTCCATGGTCTTTCCTGCTTTTTATTTCTTCCTACACTGTGAAACGATACTGAAAATGTACAAAAATACACAATAATCTCCTTTGAACAGATGATATTGAGATGCATCTGCTACTTCAGCTCTATTTGTTAATTGGTGATTTTTGAGGCTGGTGACACTAAATGAACAACAACTTTGCAGCAGAGCCAAGTTTTGGTCTTGTTTTCCTGGGAAGGTCTTCATGAGAGCCAGTTTCATCATGATGATCTATGGGTTTTTGCAAATGCACTTGACATTACTGCATTGATCAACTAGCTGTTGTTCCTTAATTACCTAATTCCATGTCAATTCATAGTTTTGTGGAAAAATAAATCCAAACTTTTGTTTGGTAGAGTATATAGGATATTATATAGAGACTATTCTAGAGATCATAATGGCTATATGAATAATTAATGAGCTCAGTATCAAACCACAAACCCTAGAGCTGTGAGGCATCAAACACTTTCCAGTACCATGTTCAGGAAATAGCAAACACTTCAATTACAAATGTTACATCATATTAAACCCTATGGATTAAGAATTGGATGTTACTCAAGTTCATATGCATGTGAAGGCAGGTGAGCACGTTGGCCTTTTAGCAATATAGTGCAGCTTAAAAATAAAAAGGAAATCAGCAGATTTACAAAACAAAAAGGAATTTATTAGACAGACTTGTACAGTCCAAAGGAGGATCCAAAGTAGTAGGTATGCATGTGTACAATACTGATGACTCTTTGAAAATAAAAAGGAAAAGAAAAACAATTTCTTCTGATAAGCAAGTGGAATGTAGCGTGTAACCAACAGGCATAAATACATTTATTTCAATAGCTCACAAATTACAGATACAAAAGGGATCAAAAAAATAATAATAGAAAAAAAAAAAAAGAAACCAAACAAAACAGCACAGCCGCAATTTTTTACTTACCTAAAAGATTGATCTATTTTACAATACTATGCCTTTTTAAAAAGGACGAGCTACTGTGAGGCAAGATGATACAGTACGTAAGTGGGACCCGTAACACAAATGCTCTACTAAAGCGCGTCATCCGTCAGCGTGGGGCTCGAGTGTGATTTACAACTTCAGCTTCTTCTTGCGACCGCGGCCGTCTGGGGTCCCGTCCTGCTTACGTTTCTGTGCCTGAAACGCGGACACATACGAGAGTTTTAGTGTCCTACATGAGTGTATGCTATAGCCTGAATTGAGACAAGCAGCTCAAGTTCAAGAGGCTGAAAGCAAAAAAAAAAAAAAAGTGAACTCACTGAAGATGTGCGAGGTCCGCGTTTCTTCTTCTCCGCCTTCTCCCGCTCTTCCAGTTCCATGTTCTCGCGCTCAATGAGAGTGATCAGTGTATTACATCTCCTCTGTAACTCCTGGGAACGCACACAAACCGCTCGGTTTTATACACCGCTACATGTTTATCGGATGTGATGGTGACTTTTAGCTGACGCCGTCGTTGTCACTCACCATGGCTGTGCGAGACTTCAGGAACCAGTCGAAGCGGAACTGGGGCGAGTTGCGGATGCACTGGCGGAGCTCGTCGTAGACGCTCTCCTTGTCGAAGCCCAGCTTGTGAAGCATGCAGATGAGGAATCGGTCCTCTTCCTCGGTGTAGTTCTTCCCTTTGTTGGTCCCGTAAGAAATCCTCAGCTGGTGGAACGGTGCCTTGTAGCGGCCGATCTGACCCGGCG
This sequence comes from Clarias macrocephalus, assembly GCA_011419295.1. Classification (NCBI taxonomy): domain Eukaryota; kingdom Metazoa; phylum Chordata; class Actinopteri; order Siluriformes; family Clariidae; genus Clarias; species Clarias macrocephalus. The sequence goes on from JAAGKR010001903.1 coordinate 34,012, forward strand.
GGGGAAAAAAAAAAAAAAAAAAGAACAAGAACATACAAAAGCTGACTCTTTACTCTTTATACAACTTTAAGAGTTGATGGTGTTGTGGGTATGACATGCTATTCAGGGAAATCAAATTCCACATCCTTCTGTAAATGCAAAAATAAAGTGACTTGGTGATTAACGCTGCACTTCTTATCAGCTCCTGCTACTATGACATGATGTAACCATTTTAATAAATCAGAAAGGTCCTAGATCGAGTGTCAGTGACCCGTGACTTCTGGAGCCACATGTGGCTCTTTCATCCCTCTGCTGCGGCTCCCTGTATTTCATTTTAATGTATTTTTATTTTAGTTCGTTATGCTTTAAATGTAATTAAAATTTGAAGATTATGGTGATCTTGTACCGTTATAATAAAACGTGTGCAATTTTTAGTGCAAAATATGCGTCACAACAGCCAATGTGCGACACCCACCCACCTACCCGCCCGCGATTTATTGAGCTTTTTTATTTTACACATGTGTAGCAAATCTTCTCCAATATGAGACAACTACATCAATAAATTATTTATAATAATTTCTTATTATATTAATATTTATTTTTTCTGTGGGAAACAGGTCCAAATAGCTCTGAGTTTTTAATATAAACGACCCCGGTACTATATTATAAAATGTGATCTTAGATCTTAGTTTTTTAGATGGTCCAAAAGAGTCCATGAGTTTAGTCTCAGTTCTAGGTGATAATGATAATGTTTTTTCTTACTTCAAAAACTGCACAGAATATTTTTTTGTAGTTTCGCTCCACATTCTACATGTTTCCCCAAGGTCATGACTTTATAGACGCCCTGTGAGATTTTACACTGCAGATGTGTTTTGTGTTGACCATTAACCAATTTCCTCATCATGTCTTTTATTTTAGTGTTATTGAAAGCAAAACTATTATATTAATTTTTTTTTAAGTCACCTTTGAGTCTAGTGCTTTCTTGATGCTGATCCTCCTCTGAATCCTGGCTTCACCTCTCTCAATCTGAGCCATGATCTTCTCGATATCCTGCAGCTCATTGCAGCGCTCCCAGAACACAGCTACACACACACACACACACACACACACACACACATATTTTGATTACATCACACAAACAAAGCACTGTTGCACATAACGGGTATCCGTTTGAATGCATGGAAGACAAGAATCACTCTACCGGAATACTCCATGACTTCTTCGGGTGTTTTGCCTTCCACTTCACGGGCGATGTTCTCGATATCGTCTCGTCCCCATTTCTCGTTGGCCTTAATGAACTGGTTGAAATCTCGCTTGTTCCAAATGGTGAAGCCCTATTCACAGAGGACAAATAATAATAATAACATGGGTTTATAAAGGAAAAACAAATCAGAGGTTCAGGACACAGACGGCTTCATTTATTCATTTTAACCTTTTATATGCAGGTTGTCCCTGACTTATGGACGAGTTCTGTTCCGGGAGTGCGTTCGTAAGTTGGATTTGTTCTCAAGTCCGACAAAGTGAGTCTTATACGCCTTTGATACGAATATACAAAGTAAAGCATACTTGACATCTGACTAAATCTTTACAAATAATTACGGTTATCCGTATCCGCATTTTAACCTATCCGAATGAGATTAAACTCATTTACTAATTTATCGTCTTTAACAAAACAATCAAGCTTCAAAACTGAATTAACCGGATCGGATATCACCAAGCAGCTTGCAGGTGGTTACCTGTGACAGGAGGTTCTCCTTCTCCTCCAGCTCTTCTTCATTGAGAGGTTCTGCTTCATCGATCTTAGCCTGCTCCTCCCTCTGCATTTGAGCAGCATTGGGCAGGTCGGGATTCCGTGGCACCTGGTAAGGTAGAGTTATAAATAAAAACGATACAAGTAATTCGAGGGGTAAGAAGGAGAAAGAAAAAGGCGCACACCTTGTAGCCTATTGTTTTCCTGTAGTACAAGATCTCCTTCTCGAGCAGCTCAAAAAGCCGAGGTGGAAAGAACTGAAAGTCTTGAACGTTGGGCTGTTTGGGAGGCCGGGGAGCCTGAAGAAGAACGTCGAGAAATGTTAAAGGTTTGAGAATTAAATTTGTTTTTTGTGGTTAAATCAAGCAAAGCTGGAACAGAGTACCTTTGGTGCTTTAGGCTCACTAACGCGCAGAGCTTCTCTGAAATAGGCGTCGACGGCGTAGTTCGCTTTACGCTCTCTTTTCGGGGGTTCGATCCAGTTGGTGATGACCTGAGAAGCACGATACAGATGTTATGCATCTTATTTATTGGAAATATCAAATTATATATATATATATATATATATATATATATATATATTTTTTTTTTTGTATGTTACCTTTTTCTTCTCTCGGTAATCTTCACCTTCGAAGTTGTACACGCTGTTTTCTGTGTCCATAGTAAAATTCCTCAGAGAGCTTTCACCCAGTGTAGACATCTTCTCCTTCATCTCCATGGTCTTAAATAAATAATTGAAACGCAATTTCAATTCCATATTATTTTGTGTTTTTCAACACGACCTAAACATTAAGTGTTACGTAATTCGGTTTGTCTGTGTGTCCTGTACCTTCTTTTCGCCTCTCTCCAGGATGGCGTCGATGTCTTCGTCTGTGATTTCGCTCTCCTTGGAAGCGAAGACGTGAGTGGCGCCGTGCCGAATGATGGACAACATCTCGTCTTTGCCCAGCTTGTTCATGCTAGGATCGACCAATCGACCTGTAAGTCAGAGAATGGGAGATGAGCGTCACGTCGGGCCCTCATTTTTTTTTTATTTAACTGAAAATGCGGCTTGTCTCATAAGATCCTTAACCTTGTTGGATGACGATGGAGTCGAGACGTAGTTTCATTTCGGCACGTTCCACGATCCTCTCCTCGACCGTGTTCTCTGTGATGAAACGGAACACGCGGACTTGCTTCTTCTGACCGATCCTGTGAGCGCGGTCCTGTACGACGACAAAAAAAATTAAAAGTTCAAAAGACGCGCACAACTATCTATTCATTACACTTTTTTTTGAACTTTCAGTTTATTTAAAAGTTATCCTTCTTTAGAAAAAACCTGAAAGTGTGTACGGAACCATGATTAATGATGCACTAACCATGGCCTGCAGGTCCACTTGAGGGTTCCAGTCAGAGTCGTAAATGATGACCACGTCAGCTGTAGCCAGGTTAATCCCCAGTCCGCCGGCTCTGGTGCTCAGCATAAAGAGAAACTTGCTGCTGTTGGGCTCGTTAAAGGCGTTGATGGAGATCTGGAGAGATTAAGGGGGGAAACAAGACACAAAAGCATTAATTAGAAAGTCAACACTGCATCTTTACCTCGGTAATTATACTTTCGAGAGCCTTAAAATCTTTAAGCAGTCAGGTGTTAAACACCACCGCAGAAAACAAAAACGAAACCCTTCATTTCGGTTAATAATGCTACTGAAATAACGGAGAATCCGAAAGGTACCTCAACATCGGACGTACCTGTCTCTCCTCGTGAGGTGTCTGTCCGTCCAGGCGGCAGTAACCGTAATTACGCCACATACAGTAGTCCTCCAGGATGTCCAGCATCCTGGTCATTTGGCTGAAGATCAGCACTCGAGAACCTTGAATCCATGAGAGAGATTTTTGGGGGGGGGGTAAATGGGTTAGATTTAAAAAAAACAAAAAAACAAACAAGATAATCTATGTAAATATAACAGGTTTTGTCTGTACATCGGCCAGAAATCGCTCTCTTACATTTCATACAATGGAGGACAAGAAACCAGTCTCAGAAAAATTTCTGTCTGCATTTCTGAATGTCTGTCCAACCGATTTTGTCACGGCATTTTTTTTTTAAATCTGGCTGAACAGAATTCAATAACACTTTGCCAGTCCTTCTGTGTTATAAAAAAATATTTTTTGTATACATTTTTTTTTTTATTAAATCAAAATGTTGAGCAGAAGCGATGTTATGAGCAGTTTTGTGCCGGATTACCTTTTTCGGACGAATACGGTGCTTTTGCCCTCGAAGTAGGCGTGGCTGTGTGTGTGACTCAAAAGAGCCAATTGAACGTAAATACACAGAGTATGTGGAAGACACACACAAAGCTCCCAAATGCAAACAAACGCACGACACAGCATGGCTGTAACTTTTAAAAACGGAATCTTCAAAATGTGTATGGACAGATCATTGTATGTTTATGCTTTGTGCGGAAAATTTTAAACCAGTTTGTCTCATACGATCTGAAACCGTGGTACTAATTAAAGCAGTGACGTGAATCGCCACTGCTTTAAACTTTGCTTTAAGTTTGTAACCTATAATGCGGATCCACTCGTGACCTGCTTTCGCCACATCCACACCGGCTCACCTTGTTCCTTCAGCTTGGGCAGCAGTTTGTCGAGGACGACCATCTTGCCGCTGTTCGTGGCGAGATGAAGGTCGGTGGTGTAAGGCGGGCCGGGCTCTGCGCCGTCGAACAGGTACGGGTGGTTGCAGCACTTCCTGAGCTGCATCAGCACGTTCAGCAGACGCATCTTGTCCATCTTCCCCGCCGAGTTCAGGATATCGATGTCCTTCATCAGGATTTTGGTATACCTGTCAGGAAACACCGCGTGTCCCGGGTGAGTGATTCCGGCTTACACACCATTCTGAGGCCTTGACCGTGTCTTTACTAAAAATGCTTCCGTACCATTCTCTCTGCATCTTGCTCAGCCCGATGTACATTTTGATTTCTTTTTTAGGGAGCAAAGATTTCTCCACGTCGGCTTTGATACGTCTCAGCAGAAACGGACGCAGTACCTGTTCGATAAAAAAAATTAAAATGTAATTCATAAACTGCCGTGCATGCTCGGTCCTAATACTGCAATAAATCAAATTAAATAAAGAAATACTCACAGTGTGTAAACGCTCAACCAGTTTCTGGTCTCCAAGACAGTTATTTGTGTCAAACCAGGAATCGAAGTCCTACAGGAAGGAAAGAGGGAACAAAAACTTAAATCTCGATACAGAATATTCACACCGACTTACAAAACAACACTAAACATGCAGTTGGCCAAAAACAATAGAGCTGCAGATATGTTTACGTTCCCTCAACCAGCTTTACATTATTACACTACCGACATTAATACTTTTGGGTTTTCTTAGAGAAGCAGCACTTATGTAAAATTCACTTAGATGTTCAGCTGTGACTCCAGTGTGATATAGAACCAGAAAAAAATAATAATAATAATGGTGAATGCTTTTTTTTTTTGTCCTTTTTTTTATATTCCATAATAGTTTTATAATTTTATTGGTTTGGGTTAAATAACACAATTAGATTATATATTTTTTTTCTCTCCTATTGTGATCTCATAAGCAGACACCCTCATCTGGTCGACTCTGAGGGGAACCTCTTTGTACGCAGACTTTGAAATCACGAGTTTGGATGAGGCGTGTATAAAACCGATATAAATGTACTTTAGGGACTGATGCAGTTCTCTTGCTGGCTCGCTCCTTCTCTTCTTCTATGTATTTTCTTGCCTGGTCATGTGCCATCAGGTGATGAATATCCCCACTTCTGGAGAGAGATATTCATCATTCATCATGCCAGTTTTTTAATATATTTTTTTTTATTCTAAACCGGGTCAGGTTGCCAGCTTGATGCTTCGTAGTATCTGAGCGGTTGAGCATGAAGAGCTTTGATCAAGGACTTGGAGGTGCTTCAACCCTCCAACCTTCTGATCAGTAACGCCAGAGGTTTTTGTTGTTGAGTTTTTGTAACAGTGGTCAGCAAATGTTAAAATATATATTTTTACAGTGAAAAAAAAAAGGTGGGGTGTCTAGTGTTTTGGAAAAGTTTTCGTCGGTGAGATGGTCACCTCGGAGGAGTTGAAGACGTCCGGTAGGAGGAAGTTGAGCAGAGCCCACAGCTCGTGCAGGTTGTTCTGAAGCGGGGTTCCGGTGAGCAGCAACCGGTTGGTGGTCTTAAACTCTCGCACGATTTCCGACAGCTGATGAACACACACACAGATAGATGGATAAGGAACGTGCGTTCACAAACTGTCTTGATTTAACTGAAAAGTTTTGTACATATTCTATGAAGATAATTTAAACCGTCATTGACGCGGACCTTTGATTTTTCGTTTTTGATGCGATGAGCCTCGTCGATCACCAGGTATCTCCAGTTAAACTTCTTGAAGACGGCCCTCTCGATGATCAGCATCTCGTAAGAAGTGACGCACACGTCCCACTCTCCCGGCAGCAGCGTGTCACGGATGAAAGCCGTCTACCAAAAAATAAATAAATAAAAACAACAATAATGCAACCAGTGTTGTCTAGAACGGAGACTTTAGGCGCGCGATCGATCCCTCACCCTCTCGTCCCTGTCTCCTATCAGACAGACGGCTCGGAGCGACGGCACCCAGCGCTTGAACTCATTCATCCAGTTGTACAGTGTCGACTTGGGAACCAGGACCATGTGAGGGCCGGGGATGTTCCTGTAGTGTTTCATGTAGCCCAGGAGAGAGATGGTCTGTAGAGTCTTCCCCAGACCCTGAGGAGAGAAACAGACAAGAGAGAGAGAGAGAGAGAGAGAGAGAGAGAGAGAGAGGGTTAAGTATTTTTTACTTTTTGTGCTTGCTTGCTAAAATTTACCTTTGTTTTCCACTCAAAGGAAGGAAAAACCTCAGTGTGTGTGTGTGTGTGTGTGTGTGTGTGTGTGTGTGTGTGTGTGTGTGTGTGTGTGTGTGTGTGTGCGCATCTTGCAGAGGGTTTTTAAGGTTAAGGAGTATGTGGTCGTACCATTTCGTCGGCCAGGATGCCGTTGATCCCGTTCTCGTAGAGTGAAATCAGCCAGTTCAGTCCTCGGACCTGATAATCTCGGAGTTTCCCAGTTTTCACGTCTGCGTAGGGGGGAAAAGATCAGAACACGTAAAGTTAGGCACAGCTAGTTATTAATAAACCTCTAGTAATAATAATAGTAGAGTGTTGAAACAGGAGACGCCTTTCATCTTTCTTTCTTTAACACTACGCCAAATACGGCTATATTCGTGGCGAGAGTCGTTTTTTTTTCTTTTATTTTTCGATATTAAAACTAGATAAGATGTTTAAGATTAACTTTTTCTATGAACCTTAAAACTAAATTTAGATTTACTTGTTTAAAACAAGTTCCTCATAGGAGTAGAAGAATTACAGCCGAACAAAATATGTTTGATTTCTAGATAGTAAATGTATGTGTAGCCTTTGAGTGACCTATTCTGCATTGTGTATAAATGACTAGACTCCTTTTATAAATGTTTAATTACATCCTTAAAATAAAAATGTGTGTATTTTGTGGAGAATCTCCCAAACACGCCTCTACACTGTATATATTTTGTAGTTGTATTACTTGACGACTATAAATGTGATGTTATTCTTATGCATTGTTTTTGTTCATTTTACTGCAGATGAAAAATAGCTGTTTGGCTAATTCTGGTAAATTTACAAAAGACGTGAAATAAATGTACGACGTCCCTGTCCAAAAAACTTAATCCGCGTACCTAAATGTTACCACGGCGATCTTACAAGTGGGAGTGCGTGCGAGGGTTTTGAACTTACAGGATGGAGACTCGTCGAAGCGCGTGCACACGTTGGCGGCTTTGCTGCTCTCGCTCAGCAGCTCCTCGTCCTCCTCCTGCTCGGTCCGACGGTGACGGTTACTGTGAAACATCAGAGTGTCAGGACAGTGTTTAGGACGTGACGAGCATTACAGAGTGACCTTGCGAGAAGAAGGAAAAAAAGCGAGAGAGAGCGAGAGAGAGAGAGAGGACTCACTCCCCGGCAGATAGCAGGTTCTGTTTCTCGTCCTTTTTAATGCGAGGCCGGCCGGGCTTCATCTTCAGCGGAGAGGTCGGGGTCTTCTGGGCAGCCGGCTGAATGAAGTGAGCGAACACCTCCGTCTGCTTCAGCAGGTACTCGAATCTGTTGGTCCGGTCTGTTTTCTAGTATTGGGGGGAAAAAAAGAGAGAGAGAGAGAGAGGTTAAAAAGCATGGACATTTATTTTTATGCGTCATACGACCACAAAGCAAACACTTACCACTTTCTCTTCGTAACCCGCTGACTGCTCCGTCTTCGCCATCTCGGCCGGAGGAGAGGACGACTGCTCGCCTCCGTCCTGAGCTGCTTCTTCAGCACTTGAAGCACCATCCTTAAACACAGATACGGACAGGTTATATAAAATGAATGATAAAAATAATAATAAAAAATATAATAGCGGTATCTTTTTTTTTTTTTGTCTATTATGATGGAGCTGCAAACCTAAATCTCTGACTGAATTTAAAACAAACACTATGACAATAGTGAGCATTTATGCAGGAGACACATGGATAAATAGAAATACACAGTTAAAACCATATACAATTATATTAAAAAGTATATACACAAATGAAGTAAATACACATATACAAGAACTTAAGAACGAGCGAGTGTACTGAATGTTCAGCGTTAATGATTGTAACCATTTAACGCATCCCTCCTTTCTCCTCAAGCTACTAAAACCTTTTCAAGCAAGTTTTTTCTTCTTCAGATATATCCGTATAAATCAGTTCATTAAGGTATTTCAGTTCTTTTGTGTGGTAAGTCACATCCCACATCAGCTCCAGAATTGTTTGTTTGTTTATATGTATAATTTTTTTTTTACATATACTTCCATTAGAGGTGGTAGGTAATATGCTGCAGTTCCGATATGATCCTACAGGTGGTGCTCTATACCATTCAAACATTGACAGGCAGCATCCTGAGTGATAATGAATTAATTGCTGCGAGTGAATTATTTGCTGTATTTGTTTAGAATTAAAACAACATTTTTTTCTTGAAATTATTAAATTTTCCATCTATGCTTTTATGACATCATTATTAAGTCAAAAAAAATCTTATTTACATTAGTATTTCAGCACATATTAAGGGCAGGTTTAAGACAAAAAAGGAAAATAAAATACAAAAGGCCTCAGAGTTTTGCTGCATGAAAAAAGGAGCAGGTGTGAAAAAGTCTGTGACTGGTTCTGCAGGATGTTCAGTAAACCTAAGCTGCTCATTTCCTTATAAAAATGTGTGCACATACACACACTGTTCCTGAGACTGTACTTTAAGCAAAGGCTCACCAAAACAATTATTGACTTTGTTTCATCATTTTCTGATTACTGCTTTTTGTTACGTATAAGCCTTTTTTGAAGACATTCCTGCACAGTTCGATACATCATATATAAACATAACACAAATACCATCTCCAATCTCACTCAACACTCACCGTGATCAAGTGTTTGATTTGAACATTAACAACAGCTCTTGTCCTGTATCTGCGCTGGCTTGTGATTAGATAGGATTAGCAGAATATTTGTATAAAGGTACGATAAAAACATCCATTCATGCCATTTCCACCAACACTCTTATCTCACACTTTTAGATTGACATCACAGTATCAATGATAAAATGTCAAATCTCAACACTGAACAATAGAGATGGGGGGGGGGGTAAAAATTGTTTCAGTTATGAATTGTGATAATTTTTTGTGATGATTCACGAATCGACCCACTTACTTCAAAATCTTTTTTTTTTTTTTCAACAACAAACCGGTCGATTGGCCAGTGAACAGAATCGGCTGTTTTTCAGTTTGATGACTGGTCCAGTGATCAGTCGAACAGCCACAGATATAAATGATTCTGTACTGAGTGAAGAAGCTTCCAAGTGACGCAACAGAAACACAGCTTTACAGTGTTACACTATCACAAATTATGCGCGTTAAAAGCCTCCAATCTGACTTTTTTCCACAACTCTTATTAAATTAGTCCAAAATCCACTCATTACACACACTTATAGCAGTTTCAAAACACCAGAGCGCTTATTAGAAAAAATTGCATGTATTAGAAGCCCACTGTCAAGTTGATTTTTGAGACTTTGGAGATGTTTGAGGAGGTAAAATATAACAGTTTCTTTATAATCCTACAGGTTGTGCACACATTTCCATCCCGCGTGGCAGAAGTGAATTATTTGCTTCGTTTGATGTTTCTTGTCATTTGAAATAATAATTATGGCGGTTGACAGATACAATGTTACACGCTGCTCAGTAACATTGTAGCTTTTTTGCTTAATTTTACTCCAAGTTAAATGTTAAACTTTTGCATTTAATGTAGTTAAATTGTAGTGTTTAAATGCCACACTTTTTTTTAAAGTGAGAAAACTAATGTTATAAACAGGTGACATTTATTTACTCACAATCCTTTTAAAGGTTTACAAATCTAACAAAATTGATGGGTAAACAATATCGAATCAGGATGTTAAATGTATACAATCGTGATACTTATGGAATGACCATTTTAATTGTATCGGTACCGAGGTATCGCGATAATATCTGGTGATTCCCGTCACTAGTGTTCGGTACACTGAACATTTCCCTCAGTCAGTGGTGTGTGTGTGTTTTTATGATGATCTGAATTTCACCACACACACACACACACACACACACACAGCATTATTAGCATTAGCGTTGACGTCACACCTCATAACAAAAGCCCTTCACGAGGGTATGAGGAAAAATAATAAAAACAACAAAATAATAATATAATAGTTGTCATATGTATTTCAATATCGTACTAAAGACAAAAAAGTTCGAATTTCCATGACTACGCACCGGAAGTAGTAATATTTATTTCCTGTTTCGATTTTTATCTTATTTAAACAACACACCTACCGTTAAATCTAAAATGTTCACGTTATTACGAAAAGAAAACACGTTACACGATACAATTCGAACGAAAATACACGAGAGATGTAACACCTGCTTAGTTAACAGTGTGTCACAGGCTAACTCACCACACAGCTAAGCTAAGCTAAGGAACAATAACGTTACGCCGAGCTAACATGCTAACGCGCTAGCCGATTCATTTCGCCTAAAAGTTACCGCACGCTTCAACAATCGCAGAATCTCCCAGTATTAATCACACGCATGTCTCAGCTCTGTGTACATTCGTGTGTAATAAAACCGCAGTTTAATGGTGACGGTGTCGTGTTATCTCACCTGTGCTGTCCCGGGCTGCTCAACTTCTTCAGCCTCGTCCTCCCGCTGTTTGTCCACGCTTCCCTCCGTCTCAGACATTATCCTGCTTCTTTGTCTTCCTTGTATATAAATCCAATTAAATCAAAGTAAATTTTTATAATCTTCCAAGAATCGTTTTTTCCCCCTTCTACTCAACCAGAGTTTATTACTATTATAATAATAATAATACAACACAGTCACGCGCGCTTCGGCAGTCACTTCCCACCGGCTTTTTTTGTTGCCTTCGTTTCCCGCAAAAGTGCGGCCCGTTATGAAAGTATCGCGAGACCTGGTATTCAAAAGCCAGCGGCCCGGATTGCAAATATCGCGAGATGAATGTTCTGATTCAGATTCAAATCATTTGAATCAGTTCAGACTTTAAGAGTCGACACATTTGAAGCCCAAACAACTCTTTGCTTTTATCCCCCTTAAAATGTGTCATTACTTAACTACAAATGAAAAGGATGATAAATAATATAAATAAATGCAGCATAATGGTGCAGTAGTTAGCAAAGTGGCCTCGCATCTCCCCAGGGTTGAGCGTTCGATTCCCACCTCCTGCATTTTTAAATATTCTTTTCATTTTTGTAATAAAAAGCAATTGTAATATAATATGAAAATATTAACATTACATTCACATAACACAACAATACGTGTTAAAGGAATTCATTTCATTTCTAATGACTTGAACCATCGTGATGAGAGTCGAATCTCAAAGTTCACTTAAAAGAGCCGATTCATTGAAGTGACTCCTACTCGTGCGAAGCGTCACTATCAACCCGAGTACTCGTTATTACATAATGAGGTGACGTCATGATGAGTTGCTGCGCAAGAAAGAATATTGAGCCAATTGTTGCGGTACAAGCGTTTTGGCGGCAACTTAAAAAAAATATATATCATGTGTCATTGATGGTTAAAGTGTTTTTAGAAATAGTGTTAAAATGTTAAAGATAAAAATTATCTGATGAGTTTAATGTAATCACAAATATTATTATTTCAGGTTGAAGCCCACGTACGTCTGCCTACAAAAAAGGTGAATCCCTTAATTTTTTTAAACTGAAATTTCACAAAATTATGGTTGATTTGACAACATTATTACATATTTATGCTAGTAATAATAATAATAATAATAATAATAATAATAATAATAATAATAGGCTTCAGTGGATGAGCAAACAAACAAAAACCTTTGCTTTACTAGCCAAAAAAAAGTCTCCAATTCATCATCATCATCTCACTTTCTATAATTTATCATGTCTCGAGGGGCCTGGAGGCACAAGGGGGTGTACACACATACTGTACATACACACACTAATCTGCATGTCTTTGGACTGAGGGAGGAGACAACAGAGAAAAACTACAAAGCACTTCACAAGGGTCAAATTAAATCCAAATTGGTCTTCATAAAGAACCAAAAATTATTAAAGAGATTTCAATTATGAATCCAGGTTGGTTCTATTCCAGAGAGACGGGCGCATGAAGCGATTTTTTTAGTAATAATTTAGAAACAAAATCTAAATTATTATAGTATCTTGATAAACACATAACGATATTGGCTCCGGTCCAGAACCAGAACATTCACTGTTTCCCCATTTATATTTACAACAGTATAACACAGGAGAGGCTCGATATGGTGGCCCAGTTCCAAGAACTAGGGTGAGTAAAAAGCAGTGTTAAGAGTCTTTCAGAACAGGAAGTCACTGATCAAGGACGGAAGCATTTAATGTTGTTTTTGAGAAAGACTGGACTATAAAGTCGGCTTTAAAGTATAGGGACGCGGAGAAGAGAGAGAGAAAGCGATCTATAAGTGGCGGTGCTACAACCTACAGAACTGCAACTGAATACGCAGAGTGGGACTGAGAGGAAACATGTAGAGAACAAAGAGTGTGTGGAAGTCCTGGACAAAGCAGACAAAGAGTTAAAAACACAGAACAAGTCAAGACAAGATCACGGAAGGAAGCATTAGATGTTTTCTATGGAAAGCTGGACTGGAAAATTGGCTTTAGGAGGCCAGGAAGATGAGAGAGAATGAGACCTAAAGTTGGTGGAAATGTAACCTAATAGATTCCAACCGCCGTTAAACAACAAAGAAGAACAATGGCAACACATTTTTAAAGCAAACTTACCGTAGCTATACCCGTACAGCATTTGGCTGACACCCTTATTCAGTAAAAGCTTTCATTTTTATCTCATTATACATCTGAGGAGTTGAGGGCGTTCCTCAAGGGCAGAACTGTGGCAATTTGTGCTGGGGTTTGAACCTGGAATCTTCTGATCAGTAATCCAACATGGAGCTACTCCTGGACTGTCTTATATATATATTTAGCTGAATAACCATTATCCATCCATCCTAAAAATTTCCTGGCTTTTATTTTTAATTTTATTATTTGTGGCTTTTCTTATTAATTTTATTGACAGTTATAGAACATTCTTATGTTAATTTACAAACTGACAAAATTTACTATAGAAAAAAAAAGAAAAAAAGAATTAAAATAGTTCTACATTAATTGACCAGTTTTGGTAAATTTAATGAAAGTACACTTGAGAAAATTGATGGGTATGTTAATAATAATAATAATAATAATAATAATAATAATAATAATACAATGTATTGTTAATCACTGATTAGTTTTTTTTTGTAACTATACCTCCAATGTAAGGGCAACTTTATTAAAATAAGATAGGGCAAATCTTTATTAACCCTGAGGGAAATTATAGTACTGCATAATAAAAGTCATATACAGCTAAAACATATGCAAGTACTTAGAGTAATCATAAAAAGGAAAAAAATACAAATTAAACAAACCATGTACTCAGAAGTACTATTTACATATACACTGATCCGCCATAACATTTTGACCACCTGCTTAATATTGAGTAGGTTCTCCTTTTGCCACCATACTTGTGATGCACTATGTGTTCTGACGCCTTTATATCACAACCAGCATTAACTTTCCGTCATTTTGATCTACACTAGCGCTTCTATTGGATGGGACTACACGAGTCAGCCTTCACTTCCCATGTGCAACAGTTAGCCTTTGCCACCCGTGACCCTCTCACCAGTTCACTGCCAGTTTCCTTCATTCAATAACTTTTGGTATTTCCTGATCACTGCAGACCAGGAACATCACATAAGAGCTGCAGTTTTGGATTTGCTCTGACCCAGTCCTCTAGCCATCAGAATCTGGACTTCTCACAGTGGCTATATTTTGGCTAGATGACTGTGTATAAGATTCACAGTGATTTACATTTTTGTGATTTTAATATATTCCCACATATTTCCTTTATTTGTGTGTAGAAGAATGCTAAAACTCACAAACTATTAACAGGGTTATGAAAACTGAAAGTTTTACTGAATATTAAATAATATAATCATGAAATTAAATAAAATAATATAATGTAAACCTATTATATACAATAGAATAAAACATACAATTCACAATGTGCTAATCTAATCCTAATCTATTCCTTAATTAATATATTTTACATAGTTTTTTCTTCTTTTTTTTCCATTTATGTAATTCAAAGACAGGCAATATAGACACCTCCATGAGGTCCTTCATGTCGTCATCACCGGTCGCACGATGATGACGTTGATGTTCATCAGCTGATTGTAGGACTGGAGAAGAATCAAAACATTGCGTTAAAATAAAACTGGCTCTAATTTATTTATAATGCGCGTTGTTAGGGACTGTTCAGGGGTTCTGTAAAATGTCGTCTGTTTTTAGGTAAGTCTGTTTATTTACAAACGTTGAAAGAAAACAGAAACATTAGCCTTGCTAAAATTCTGTTAAGTCAGAGTTGTCTCTTTGGCCTGCCTGTAAAGGTATTTACTTCCTACCTGTATTCCGCGAAGTCCCGCCTACTGCACATGGATTGGCTAGTGCAGCGTGCCTACGGATGATTTGATTGGTGGAATGCGTTGCTGCCCAATCCGAGCGCAGTGTACGGGTTTAACGGAAAACGGATAGGTAAAAGCCAATGTCTGATTAACAAGGCATTGTTTGGATTTTTCTAATCAAATCTGCTTAGACGAACACTGTAGGCCTTAAATGTTAGCACTGAGTATTAATCCAATATCCCGAACATTAGCAGTGTCTAATACTTTAAAGAGTATTGACGGGATTTTGTCGTTGATGGCTGTGCAAAGCTGCTAAGCTAAACTGCTAATCATTGTAGTTTTGAATCACGTGTTTAGATTAGATCTTTAATTATATTTTGATACAGAATTTTGATTATTTAAATAATCCAAAGTAGGTTTTGTTTTATTATTGTTGTTGTTTAAAATAATGTAATTAAAATATATATATATAATTTTATAAGTGTCGGTTTATGAGCCTGGTTCAAAGAAAATTCTTCTTAATTAAATATAAAGTTTTATTAAAATACAGAAGAATGATCAGCTAAATAATTAAGATTAAATATTAATAAAAATATAATATTAAAAATAATATTTAAGTTATTTAATTACATAAAATATATATCCTTAAACAAAATGTAAAATGTTTATTTTTATATAAGAATAAAATCTTTATTTTTTTAAATAATATTTTATAAGTAATTTGATAAAATGTATATTTTTTACTTTTATATACAATTTGGTGAAATGTATATTTTTATTTTTATAGTAAAGTCATCTTAATTTTTTATAGTAATATTATAAAAAAATAGAAACATGTTAAATCTAAACTGGTACCGATTTAGAACTTTTTCTGTTAGTGCGTTCTTACATAATTTATATATATTTTCTTTCTGTTTTGTGAAGCTCCTTTGAGACAATGACCTATATAAATAAAACTGAATTGAATATATTTTAACCTTTTATTTAATAAAGCAAAAATGTGAAATTCTTTGTATGACTGCTTCTACAGGTCAGTCGATGTTTGTTTCTCATCATACAATATTTTCTCCCCAACCGCCCCCCAACAGGTTTTCACATCTGTCTCCGTGCACGTTTTCCTCGCTCAGCTCTTCCTTCCTTCTCCAGCGTCCTCATGGTACAGTAGTATAGAGAACCGTAATGGATAAGATTCTGGAAGGTCTGGTGAGCTCGACTCACCCGATCCCCGTTAAGCGGGCCATAGTGAAGATGGTGGTGGAGGCGGCTGAGAAAGAGGTGACGCCGGAGCAGTGCCAGGCCCTGTACCACCTCACCGCGCGCCTCATTCTGCTCGGCGAGGACGCCTTCCAGCGGCAGGTGGGCCTCCAGGTCCAGGAGGCGTACGCGCGCTACCACCGCGACGAGTTCGCACGCTTCCTGAGTAAGGACTACGTCATGGAGATGCTGCATCAGGGATACGGCTCTCTGGACCGTCGGGATCCGGTCATACTGGACTTCCTGTACGGCTGCCTAAGGCTTCTCATCAGCTGCCCGGCTGTCCTGGAGCTGGCGCAGACGCTGCAGACCGAGGTCCTGCGCATGGTGTGCGAGCGACCCGACGCCGCGTTCTGCAGCAAGCTGGCCACGCTGCTCAGCAACTTCCCCCAGTGCGTGCCGCGCAACAAGGCCGCCGTTCCGTTCTGCCAGCAGCTGGTGCGCACGTTCGCCCATTTCCAGTGTCCGGCGGCTGAGGAGGCAGAGCTGAGGCGCTACGTAGAGCAGGTGGGCTGCGTTGCTGCATTGCTGCAGGGCATCTGGAAGGCGGAGCCAGCCACGCTTCTGCCCTCGCTCCAGGAAGTGTTCGCTATCATCTCCTCAACAGGTCAGGGGGTGGCACAACAATTTGCTTCACACTAAAATGTCACAAAAAGAAATAAAGTTATTTCTTTTGATGAGTAAAAAAGCGCAATATTTAAGCAATACTTTTAATTCGGTGTAAAAAGTCAGAGCAAAATACAGGCCACTGTTTCTCATAATACAGTCGTTTGTGTGCCTGTGCGTGTGTGTGTGTTGGTTGCAGATCCATCCTTTGAGCCGTCCATCGCTCTGGCCAGTCTAGTGCAGCACATCCCTCTGCAGATGATCACCGTCCTTATCAAGAGCCTCACCACTGACCAGAACGTCAAAGACGCCAGCATGACTCAGGCACTCAGCAGGTCGGCTCTCGCACCTTCTCGCTCGCTCCTTCTGTTCCTCTCTACGGGGGGGGCACAAATCTCTACCTCATTATCCAATAATCAACCTGTAGTCAAGTTCTGGATCATTTTGCAAAACTTTTTTTTTGATTCTGTTTTTCCTGTACTGGTCGTCCCCGACTTACGAACGATTACTTTTCCAGGAGCACGTTTGTAAGTCAGATCTGTTCCTAAGTCCAACAAATTGGGTCTTGTACGCCTTTGACATGAATATACAATGTAAAGCAAACAGTATCAATCCACTTGACTACATCTCTGTCCCCTTTGTCCACACTGCCATCATGTGGCTAAAAATCGTAATCGCACCTAAGGAAATGAATCTCACACGTCAAATGTAACAGTCTTGTCTCTGCGCCTTTAAATTGCGAGTGGAATCCAGGACAGCATTTTGTCTTGGAGCTGTTTTCCACTGTATTGGACTGTGAACTCTGTTTTCTTGGACTGATTCATTGAAACCAATGAGGTACAACTCGTACAATATTCCGGACTTCAGACGTTTTACATATTCACTTACGCACTGAAAATATCAGGAACTACCTGTACTTCCTCTTTAATTGTTGATGATATTTCACTCAATCTGTCCGTTGTTTTGTCGTCCCCCCTCTGTTCCACTCCACAGGATGATCGATTGGCTCTCATGGCCGCTGGCCCATCACGTAGACACCTGGGTTATCGCTCTTCTGAAGGGACTGGCTGCTGTGCAGAAGTTCACCATCCTCATCGATGTCACCCTGCTTAAAATCGAGCTGGTAAATACTCTAGGCTCAGACGGACAGGGCTCAGAGGATGGCGCGGTCCACCACGTTTAAGTGCTAGAATGACACCCGTCCCTCCTCCCAAGCTCAACCAATCAGCTGTCTAGTCTCCCTAATCAGAGAGAGTAATCTCTTCTTTTCAGCCAGTTTACTTTTCGTTACGTGTGTTTGAACCCCACGTCGTTATCTTATTAACTGTTCATTATCAAAAATCAAAGAATAATTAGGATAATTGGAGAATAATAACCAGGATCCTAATAAAAAGGATGCCGAGTTTGTTCTCATGCATCATTGTTAACGTTCAGATCTTTTTCAACACACTTCCTGTGGTTATTTGATGCATCACAAGCATGCTTGTTGCCAATTGGCTGGAAAAGTGTTGAGTAGAACACTCTATCAATTTATTTCACATTTTAAAAAGCAAAGGCTGTGTACGAACACTGCACAGTAAACGTAACCGGTCGATGGCAGTAAAATTGTATCTATTTATCTACAAGGAGCGTTCAAGTCAAACTCGGCGCTCGTGATGAAATTTCTGCCGAACGAAGGCGTAAAACAGATCGATATTTACTGAAGACTCCGAGCACAGTACAGCGATGAGACTCTTAGCCGCGATAAAACATTCGAACGATGTGAATGTTTAAAAAAAAAAAAAGACCGTAAAATGTTCTACCTCGATAATGTCCAGGCACTAGTGAAACACTGGGATGAGTGCATTAGTGTATCAGGTGATTATATAGAGAAATAAAGGGGCTTTACTCTCAGAGCTGTTCTGTTCTTCTGCACAACAACAAAAAAAGTCCCGGTTTGAATTGTACGGATCTCGTATTTATCGCTCTGTTTGTCCTGCTGTCTGTTTTTAGGAATGTATCAATATGATCACAATATATACTTTGTCACTACGTCTTGTTACTTACGCGTGTGTGTATTTGTCACCTTTAGGTCTTTAATCGTCTCTGGTACCCCATAGTGAGACAGGGGGCGCTAGCGGTCCTCTCTCACATGCTGCTGAGCTTCCAGCACTCACCAGAGGCCTTCCATCTGGTAACAACCTGCTACTAAAACATTTACCTTTTGGTCATGTGTGAATGAAATGATTTCATTAAAAACAAAAACAAAAAACTTTCTTAGTCGATGATGCAATACGAATAATTTTCTTTTATTAATGTGGGTGGAAAAAAGGAAAGAAAACAAAATTATTAAGTTTTAACTGTAGTAGTGTGTTAGTGGTTTTAACTGGTGCACCTGCCTGGTCTTAATAACAGATATTATCACTGAGCAAAAGTCTTGACACCCCCCCCCCCCTTATTTCTTCATATTATATAAAATTAAATAAAATGTGGGGGTTACAAATGTTTAACTGCGATAGGCTGCCAAGTGCCTAAAGATCCAATTAAAACAATTTGGTTGCTTTATATAACAACCTCAGCAGCGACCTCATTTCCTCTCTCGTCTGTCCCAACCACTCAGCATTCAGCATCAGCGGCCTGATCACCTGCACCGTTTCTCACTGGTTCATGTCTTAAGTTAGATGCTTGAATGGTTCATCGGTCACTGTGTGGCTTAACAAACCCAACACATCCCTCTGAATCTGCTCTCTGGTCCTCTATACAGGACCTGGACTGAGAATAATGAGATACAAAAACCGGTCCTTCAGAAAGCCTGGAGAAGTAAGAGTAGTTCTCAAGACTACATTAAAAAAATACTAGAACGTCCGGAGCTCCAGGAGCAAAATATGAAGAAATCCGGGGCGGCTCAAGACTTTTGCTCGGTCCTGTAAATTCCAAATGTAAATGAACACGCATGTCCCGGTGAGACAGGTCGTCCCCCACGTGGTACCGCTGGTGAAGTCCTTGCAGAGCGACGGCCTTCCGACCAGCAAAGCCTTCCTGCTGCAGTTCACCGAGCTCGTCCACTGCATGATGTACCAGTACTCTGGCTTCCCCGACCTCTACGACAGCATCCTCGAAGTCATTAAGGTGAGAAAGTCTGACTCATCCTGCCTGCTGCTCTCTGGACATGATGTAAATGTAACACAAATGTAAATGCATGCACATACTAATACGCATAGTTAGGCCACACCCACTTTAAGCTATACGTCCATATACAACTATGGAAATTTGGAGCGCTGCAGAAATCATTACAGTGTCGTCATTACATCACTTTCCTGCATCGTACTCGGATACGCAGCAGATATTCACACACTTCTGTCCCCACCAGACCTCTAGATATTATTATTATTATTATTATTATTATTAGAGAGTCCGATCATTTCTTGCCATTACACAACTGTAAATCTCATATTTTCTAGAAATAGGAGAAGCCATCTGATGTATTTTTATTCATTTATTTATTTATTTATTTATTTATTCCCTCTAGCACAGAAACTCCCAAATGCCGTCTACTTTACAAAAAAGTTTTTTTAAATTTTGTTGTTGTAAACCCAGAAACTAAACCCTCTGCTCCAGTGAGCTCCTGTGACTCTTTTCATGCCAAATCACAAAACGCAGATGATTTGCACAGCACTCGAGCTCTGCTCCACCTGCTCTCTGATGATAATGAGTTCAGTCCTACTTAGCACGTCACTGTCAGGATCCACTGTAGTAGCGCGTGGGAGGAGAGGACGCGGCAGCGCACGCGGCTCGGAGAAGCTCCCGGAATAAAGACGGACCACTTTACGGTTTTGCCTTCGTCATGTAGAAGGAAAATGCATAATACTCAGATGAGCGAGAGAGAGAGAGAGATTTATTAAAACCTTTGATCACATCAACACACGAGACTCGGGGTTAACAAAGATCGATGCGTAGCTTAAACGCAGTGGCTTTGTTTTGTTCTGATTTAAATATTTACATTTACAAAAACAGCTATGAATATTTTACAGCAGTGACTTTGGAAAGCACCGCTGCAGATTTCTCCAGTCTAGTGTGTGTAAGTGCTGACGTGGTTGTGAAGTTTTCTTCAGGGAGATGTCGGACCAATACCCATTTCAGATTCTTATTATTATTATTATTATTATTATTATTATTATTATTATTATAAAGCAAGTGCATATTATCGGCATGTGTCGCTACGAATGACGAGCGAACGTGGTCCTGTCGTGCCGCTCAGAAAGGCGATGAAGCGGAAAACCGTCCAGCCGATCAGCGCATCTCTGCTGTTTAACATGAACTCGCTTGTCTCGTGGGCTTCCCACGACGCCAGGTGATGGAGGTGTAACCGCACTCTCCAGTCATAATTCAGCCCATGGTACAGGCGTTACAGACTGCGATTTAATTCGATTCTCAAAAATGATCTCAACAAAGGTTAAATATCGTACGTGCTACATGTTCAAAATATCTTAAATATACAGCGAATCAACGAATCCTTAATTGAATCGACCGAAACGTTGTCAGAAACGGAGCTCCAGTGTCGGTTAAAATTTCCGTAGCATTTGATGGTGAGACGCTCATGTCCGAAATGCAAATGGTGAGGCGTCATCATTACACCGTGAGCTGTGAGCTCACGGTGGAGAGATGACCCCTGCCTGACCTCTGCTTGACCTCAGCACACCCTGTTGTCTTTTATTCCTTACTGTAAATCAAAGATGCTGCCGTTCCATGTTCTCTCCCTCTTTTTTTATCACTGAAAGCTTGTTGTTTTTGCAGGAACTCCCTAAACCCAGCGAAGAGAAGATCAAGTACGTGTTGAACCAAAGCGCCTGGACCTCGCAGTCGAACTCCTTCGCCTCGGGGCTGCTGAGGATCACAGGCAAATCGGAGACGGGCAAGACGGGACTCGTGAACCTGGGCAACACGTGTTACCTAAACAGCATCATCCAGATGTTGTTCATGGCTACAGAGTGAGTTCACTCTCCCTTCACCTCGGTACAAATGCTAATTAGCGTGCGTTAACTCGCATCGTTTCTCCAGAATAATCGAGTTTGTGTCAAATTCTGTGCAGTTTCAGACGGAACGTCTTATCTCTGAACCTGAACTGCTCGAACACGCTGATGAAGAAACTACAGCTTCTGTTCGCTTTCCTGGCGCATACACAGGTTCGAGGGCTTCCATCTTTTCCCATGTGTACAGTTTATATATGTGAGGGGCGTTCAAGTCAAACCGGGACCTTTGATTGTAAAGAGTAAAAACTCTCTCTATTTCTCTATCTAATCCCCTGCTGCACTAATGCACTCATCCCAGTGTGTCACTAGTGCTCGGACACCATCAAGGTAGAAAGTTTTCTCAGTACACCAGAGCCGTGATCAGACCGTGTCTGATGTCCGTCTGAAACTCCGGCCTCCCGGGAACTCCTTTAGTGGATGTTCAGACATGTGTAAATGTCTCGGAGCGAGGTCAGGACTGTATGGAGGACGTGGTAATAACTCTCAGCTGAGTTCCTGTAACATGCAAGTGGTGTTGGTGAATGAGCTGAGCGTGTGTAAAGTTCACACAGACAGACGCGTCTCTACTTCGACGATCAGGCGTTCCACTCGCCGAACGTTCACAGGAACGACTGAAGCGAGCTCCGAACCATCAGTCAATCACTTTCACGCTTTTGGTCAAGAGAAATTTCATCACAAGTCCCAGTTTGACTTGAACGCTCCTTGTAGATACATGTGTGTAATTTCACTCTCATTGTGCAGTACATGAACACGGCAGTGTTTGTACACAGACTTGGCTATTTAAATGTGAACTTGTGACAGCCCTGTTCCAGTCACAAAAGGCACAGAGGTTGTCGTACGCCCGGGTGGCGATGGCACAGGTGCTTGGGCCCGGCCCGCTCATCAACTATATAGTCCATATTTAGTATTTTATTATTTTTTTTTTTTGATGAACCTGTTTGTGCCCCAGCGAGCAGCGTACGAGCCGAGGAGTTTTCTCGACGCGTCCCGGCCTCCCTGGTTCTCTGCCGGCTCCCAGCAGGACTGCTCCGAATATCTCCGCTTCATTTTAGACAGGTATCCTAGTCATTTTATTACCGTCCGTGTTTATTGATGTACGTTTTCAGAACTCTGTATATTTAAAGAAAAAAAGAAAATAAAAACCTTTCAGGTGAAATCTTCTCTCTTGCGGTCCTACTCCATGTTCATATATTAAGCACTTTGTCCTCCTTTGTAAACATGATCATTTGGATTGCTGTAATAATGAAAATTAGTAATAATAAACTTCCCAGGATTATGTTATATCATCTATATTTATAAATCTATAATCCACCAACACAGTGTACGTACTGATGCTTGCGTGCATGCGTGTTATATTCACTTGTTTTATGTCGTTAAGGCTACACGAGGAGGAAAAGACTCTCCGAGCTCTAGTCAAATCTATGACCATGTCTTCGGACACCCAGGTGACTGACGATGCCGAGCCGCGGGACGTGACCAGCACCCCATCTCATCCTCAGACTAAACCGCCGGACCCTGACGGTGACGGACGCACCCTGGTGGAGCGGATGTTCGGCGGGCGTCTCTCCACGGGCATCCGCTGCCTGCAGTGCCACAGTCTCTCTGAGAAAGAGGAACCGTTCACGGATCTCTCTCTCGCTTTCTGCCCATCCGGCATCGCGGGCTCTCCGACCGCGCACTCCCACAAGGGGGCAGTAAACGGCGGCAGCGAGAACCCCGAAGGCACTTCGAAGGACGAGCGGAGCGAGGAGAGGCCCAAGACCGAGGCGGTGCTGTCTCTGCCAGACCTGCTCGAGTATTTCCTGGCCCCGGAGATCCTAGAAGAGGAGAACTGTTACTTCTGTGAACGCTGCGCCTCCTTGCAGCGGGCGGAGAGGGCCATACACATAAGGACGGCCCCCGAGTACCTCATCCTCACTCTCCTGCGCTTCTCGTATGACACGACGTGCCACGTGCGGCGCAAAATCCTGGACAACGTCGACATCCCGCTACACATCCGCCTGCCCGTTCACCAGCACAGCACGTCCTCGTCTTCCTCTCCTTCATCTTCTTTTTCTTCATCTTCATCACCACCTCGGTCGGTGCAAATGGACTCACCGGAGAGCGGCGAGAACCTGGCGAAGAAGCTGAAACCTTCTCATAAAGAGAAAGAGGAGGACGAAAAAGGCGTGATAGACTGTGGGGGGGAGAGCACGAGACAGGACCGGGGGTCAGGAGCGCGGCGCTGCGTACCGTACGTCCTGTGCTCCGTGGTGATGCATTCTGGGATGTCCTCCGAAAGCGGCCACTACTACTCGTACGGCAGGAACATCAGCGCCGGTCCCTATTCCCGTAAGAGTCCGGGATCGGATCCAGAAGCGCCGACCGCTTCACAGGAAGTCCTGGAGTGCGCGGGGCAAGACTCCCGGGACTGGTTCCTGTTCAACGACAGCAGAGTGACCTTCACCAACTTCCAGTCCGTGCAGAACATCACGAGCCGCTTCCCCAAGGACACGGCCTACGTCCTGATCTACAGGAAACAGGAAGAGGTCGGAGGACAGGGCGGGGGTTCGAGAGCCACCGTCAACGGCTCGAGATTCAACGGAGAACCGCCCCTTCATAAAGATCTGATGGAAGCCATCACCAAAGACAACAAACTCTTCTTACAGGTGAGAGGAGGGTTATTTTTATTTATATATAGTTTTGAGGAAGAAAACAAAAACAACAAAACAAAAAAAAAAAACATGCTGGCTGCATTCTCCGTACCACTAGAGGGAGGTAAAGGGTGAATTTTTTTTTTTTTCTCTTTTTTTCTCTAGCTGTCTAAAACTTATTTGAGGCTGGGTGATATTCCAGCGCTCAACGTGAACTAGGACGTTTGATTGTTTACAGTGTCCTATAAGTGCAGTCTTGGCTGCTGTGAGACTTAATTTATTTTATATTGTTTTATGTAAGAAATGCCATAATCACTCAACATTTTTTTATATATATAAATATGGAAATAAAGATTAGGTTTGCTAAATCCAAGCTTTTATTTAATCTGTCTATCCATCTTTTTGTTTGTTTGTTTGTTTGTTTGTTCTAAAAACAGTGAGTGCATGCACCCGCACCCAGGCTTCTAATTGGCCAATCTTGCCCGATCTTGTTAGTGTTATACGTGCATCAGTTTTTTTTTTTCCTAAGCACACACATTTAATGTATAAGGATTTTCCTGATTCAAGAAACAATGTCTGTGTACATGAGAGAGGGGGGGGGGGGGGAGGGGGAGGGAACCGAGAGAGACTGACCCTGGCATCTTACCCACTGAGCTACTCCTGTCTCCAACAATCCTGAGTGTACAAGTGATCTGGGTCTTAGTACTCTGTACTCGTAGTTTATTTCGTCTTTAATCGTTTATGTAAGTGTGTGTGTGTGTGTGTGTGTGTGTGTGTGTGTGTGTGTGTGTGTGTGTGTATTTTTATTTTTTCTATCTTTCTTTCCTCTTAGGAGCAGGAGCTTAACGCCAGGGCCCGTGCTCTCCAGGCCGCCTCGACCCCCTGCTCGTTTCGACCCAACGGCTCAGACGACAACGAGCCCCCGGGAAGCTGTGGGCCTTCGGGCGGAGGAGGAGGAGGAGGAGGCGGCGGCGGCTTCAGCACCGTCAGCAGACTGGTTTTCTGAGAATGGGACGCATTCAGACTGTGACAGAGCACTGGACTCAAACACTGGACCTCGTCTCGTCTCAATCCAACATGCAGAAACGTTCAATAACTCAAAACAACCTCACAAAGCTTTCCTTTGCATACAGATCCCTTTTTTTTTTTATAAAGTGTTAATGAGGGAACTTTTTGTTTAGTGACACTTTATTAAACCCTGTGAAGGGCGTCTGTAACACACTGCAGAAATCCTGTTTTCTAGAGAAATGCTGGAGAATTTATGAAGCGCTTTTGTCAGCACTCATCAGGTTTTGAGTCTTTATGTAAAAAAAAAAAAAGAGAGAGAAGCAAGAACAACAACATGTAATAATAATGATCAGTGTTTTAAATTTTCACTTTGTTCCACTGATTAGTTTTTTTTATTTTATTTTATTTTTATTATTAACTGCGCACTCGGAGCACAGTAAATGTTCTAGGAGGTGTACAGTAAGGCTTCCTGAGTGGTATAAATGCAAATCTGATTAGTTTAAGTGCATCATAATCATCCAGTCAGCTGTCACAGAAAGAAGAAAAAAAAAATGCAAATTGTACTTGTACTAAATGGTGCTTCATAAAGCTTTTAAATACAAATAAAGCACCTTCGGCTCCAGTAATAACTCGGTACGGTAACTAGACTCTTGGCAATACAAAAGATGAAAAAGCGTAATGAGCCCTAACGATCACGGAGCCGCCGCCTTCTAGCGTAGATTTTAAATCCGATTATAAAAATCATGACGTTTGTCACGTCCTAATGTTTCAACAGAACGTAAATCATCGGCTGTTTCTGTATTAAATATCTGTGCAGTGTGTGTGTGGATGGGTTACGAGTCCCCCCTCGTATAAAGTGTTACCACTGAGGTTTTTTACGGGTTGCGACCGATGCGTTCACGGTCCTGTTCTCTCCACAAGCACCGAATCTGACCGCGTTAACGTCTGTAAACAAACCTGATTTTTTTTTTTTTTAGGTTGTTTTATTTTTTTATTATTTTACTCTCAGAACCATCCTACTTGAACAAGTGTGTGTGTGTGTGTGTGTGTCTAGATCACCTGACATGTTGCAATACAGTCACCCAGGAGGATGCAATACTCATTTTTATTCCATTGTGGGATTTAAGCTAGTGTTTTAAAATAGCCAAAATAATAATATCACTGAATTATACTTGGATAATTATTAATTAAAACATAAATATATATAGGTGTGTGTGTGTGTGTGTGTGTGTGTGAAGAGATTATCTTGCATGCGTAATATTTAAAACCGAGGTCAATTTTCACAACATTGCTGTTTATATTATTTGATGATTTTAATTTTTTTTTTTTTCTTTCAGGGAGGATTTTTTTTTTGTTCCTTCCCTCAATTTGAAACGGATTTTTTGTGCCTTTTGATACACATTTAGGGTTTTACAGGAAAATTTGACAGGATTACAAAAAAAAAAAAAAAAAAAAAAAACCAAGCTTTGTGTAGCTGTATAGTGTTAATATCCGATGTTTTGTGTTTGTTTGTTTTTTGCCCCTCTCTAACAGTAAAGGTTCATTGATGATGATAAATGTCTGATTCATTTAATGCACAAATATTTTAAATGTATATCCTGGCTATATCTGCCTTTTTATTAATAAGATGATGATTTCCAGCTGTGTTAATCAGTCCAAAAGAAGGAAATAAGTCAGTAATGCATTAGTGTCATGTGAGCGTTACAGCAGGGTGCTGGATCACCTCCCTCCCCTCCACCGAGCGCGTGATCTCAGCCTGTCCCTGTTGACCCGTTGAGTTACACATAAACGAAACTTTTAATTATAATATAACTATTGTGAATCTTTTGACTGAAGTTTAAACGGATCACAGCGAGGCATCTTGTGTAAATCCACAGATTATTAACTTCAGCTTTGTGTCATTGTGACTCCTGGTTCTGATTGCAACACCGCCTGCTCGCTGACCGCACAGGAAGTGTCGTCTTTAAAATAAGAAGTCTTTGTGTGTGTGTGTGTGTGTGTGTGTGTGTGTGTGTGTGTGTGTGTGTGTGGATATTCCCAGCTCATGAGGTTTTCTCCTAGGCTGGAGCTGAAAGTTCTTTGTTGAAGTTCCTTCCTAGACGGCCTCGATCAAGAGCAAAGCTTGTGACTTTGTCTTTTTAAAAAAAAATTTTTTATTACAATTTAACAAATGCATTTAATGCTGCTTGATGGAGTGATGGACATTATTATTTACTTTCTTGCTGATTTCCTAAATCATTCCTTCGTAATTAATTTCCATCATGATTTTATGATTTCCTTTCTTCATTATTTCTAGATTTCATTGCTTCCTGATTTCCTTCTGTTGTGATTTTTCTTCTTTTATAATTTGATGTTTTCCTTCCTTCATGATTTCTTTTCTTCCTGATTGGGATCATGATTTCTTTCATTGTATTTTCACGATTTCCATACTGATGAATTTTTTTTTTTCTTTATGATTTTTTTTCCCCATCCTTTCCTTCCATCCTGGTTTTCGTGATTGCCATCTTTCACCGTTTAAAAAAGCTCAACACTAATGTGTCAATTCGGGTCTAATGTCATCGTTTCACAGCACGAGAGGGTAAATCCTTCTGTGGCGTGTAACTGCAGCGATCAGAGGATGGGTATAAAGTAGGAACTGTGATCTGATCGATCTAATCGGGTGTAATGATGATGTGGAACATCATGCTGGAGGACAGGATCTGGTCCAGGTCACTTGCACCTTTTGTTTACGGCTGGTGCATTGCGTGTACAGTGCGAGTAAAGGGTCCGACTACAGTAATGCTTTGGTTTCTTTTTAAAAAGGAGTTTGTCGAATGCTTATATCGCTCATGTGATGCTAGTTTTTCTTTTCTGATCATGTGAAGCAGACGTGTCGTGTCTTCATATCCACAGCAGCGGTTTCAGATCACACAGTATTTGAACACAAAATGCAAGATGTCCAATTACATAAGAGTCAGAGAATCAAAACGCCAGCGAGTGGACGTTGAGCGTTTTTTCCTCGCATGTTCATTTCGCTGATGTGTTTGTTTATTTTTTTTTTGTCTTATTTTTTTTTGCCCGGCCTGCTTTGAAGATGTTTAACAATTGTCCTTTTTGGCAAATGGCTGCTATTAGAGACCAAAGACGGCTCATCGATGCATTAGAGAGCATTAGACACGGCTCAAAACAGATTATCAGAGACGAATGTTATCGGGGTTATCCCGGCTTTTACCGCTGAATTAGGAGCCCTTTCACAGTCACCGTGAGACCAGCAATCCATCAAGCTCTGGCAGCGCACTGATCGAGCCGTTGGGCCTGTGTCCTGAGACGAACCCAACACCCTGCGTATGCGTCTCTCTCTCTCTCTCTCTCTGATCTCTGAGCCACATCACAAAGCTGAGCAGCGCCCCCCAGTTTAAAGCTTTCCCGCCTTTAAATCTCATCGCGCTCTCTAAAGAAAAGCCGAGAGGTGTGTTTTTCTTTTCGGATGGAGATGCTCCTGGGTAATGATGCACCAGAAATCAGCCTTGTGGGTTTTTTTTTTTTTTTTTTTTTTAAAGAGATAAGAGGGATACGTTTAAGCTTTTAAATCTCCCCTTAACCCATTAGCTTTACAACACGGCGTGTGCTGCGGAGAACTGCCACTCGTGCTGCCTCCAAGACCATTTGTTAAAATCAATGGCTCTCAATTATTCAAAAGCCCTGCGCCTGTTCTCTCTCTCTCTCTCGCTCGCTCGCTCGCTCGCTCTTGCAGCCATTTCACAAGGACACTTCGACACTCTGGCTCAACTCCCACTAACTTACGACATTCTCATCATCTCAGAACGAAAGTAGGAGGTGAAGAGAGATCTCTGTTCTCCATTCTTATGAGGAAAGAAGTCCAAAAAGTTAGGCGTTTCGTTACAGATCAAAAGGGGGAACGGTTAAAAAATCCAGGGATATTAGAGACGATGTACAGTATATTGTTCGCCTTTCAGTGGGTAAAATGTTGCTATTCCTCTATAATCCTGCAGGTGGTGTGCTCCGAACGAGAGTCGACACGAAACATCCTGTGTGATCTCAAATCGGGATTTTTTTTTTTTTTTCAATCGCGATACTTACAGAATCACAATACGAATTGAATCGGCAGTTGGGTATCGTGATGATGTCGTATCGGGTCATCCCTGGTGATTCCCCTCCCTAGTCGATAATGACACAGCAGCGAGTCGCTTTTTACATTTGGCTTAAAAACTTGCCATTCAAAAATTACTAAAATAATGCAACAAAATTTTTTTCAATTCATTTGGGAAGGGGCGTCACAGTGGTGTAACGCCTCGCACCTCTAGGGTCGAAAGTTCGATTTCTGCCTCGGGACTGTGTGCATGTTCTCCCCGTGCTTGGTGGGTTTCCTCAGTTTCCTCCCACATTCCAAAGACATGAAGATTAGGCTACCAAATTGTTCCCATTCAGGGTGTCCCTGGGATACAGAATAAAGCGTTATAGACGATGAGTGATTTTAAGTAATAATATAAAACTATTCCTAATTACACTACATTTATTGTTGTTTTTGTTATTATTATTATTATTACTTAATTACATGTGTTGCTAAACCTAAAAGTCTATCCGCGCTATAATCCGCGTCTAACAGACGATTAGCGCTTAACACGCTGCCTGAATGAATCATCCGCACAAAGGCTCTGTGTTTCGAAAAGCCCTGAGTAAGCAGTTAGGAGACTTTGTTAGCAGGCTCCACTGGAGTAGGCGTTTTCCAGTACAACAGCATTCCACACATTCCGGGTTCACATGGACACAAATCCCTGCGTGCATCACCGGCCCGTGCACATTCAACCGCTGCTCCTGGTCTTCTCTGTAGGAACCGACACAACGAGGAACAGGGAGAGTAACAGAGATGCGTTTAACATCGTCGTGTATCTTTAAAGCGCTGGAGGAACACGAGGAGCCTATCCCAGGAGACTTAGGACACAAGGCCTGGACAGGGTGCCAATCCATCACAGGGCGCACACACACTTATTCACACACTACAGCCAATTTGGCAACATTAATTAACCTAACTCGCATGTCTTTGGACTGTGGGAGGAAACCGAAGTACCTGGAGGAAACTCACAAAGCACGGGGAGAACATGCAAACTTCATGCACACAGAGACGGGAATCGAACCCGGACCCTGGAGATCGACTGCAAGGCGACAGTGCTAACCACTACACCACCGTGCCGCATATATTTTTATATTACATTTTTTAAATTTCCTTCTATAGCTATTTTCATTTATTTTTTTCATTTTTTTTTTCCTGCTGAGTGTTTATTCTCTTTAGTGTAAGGTCACGGGTGGTCGTATAAGCATTTCACTGCATATCGTACTGTGTATGACTGTGTATGTGACAAATAAAATTTGAATAAAAAATACAGTGACGGCCAAAAGTATTAAGACAGCATATGCCATGTGTTATAGTGTTATAGTTCTCTAGCTGTGCACAAAACAGGTGACGTCACCCATTAGTTCTCGCCTACATGCCCGAAGAGTTTTGCTAATCAAGTTGAATTAGGTGTTTGCTCCGTGACAATGGGCTTCAGAGTCTGGATCCGTGACCCGGGTCATCTCCAGACCTAAACTCAATAGCAGACTGTTGGAAGATGATGAAGAAGCCAGGAGCGAACAAGTGACTGTCACGGATCGAGCGAGTGACACCAGAGCACCGCAGACGTCTTTAAGACTCACTACTCAGCCGGATCCAGACGTCTTTTATTAATAAACGACTTCACGCTAAATATTGAGTGTTGTAGAGCAATTTCATTGCATAAAATAAGGTATTTTACAATCCAAAGATCATAAGAATTTTTACAGCCCTGCGTTTAAATGGATGAAAATGATCAGATGCTGGTGTAGTGGTTAGCGCTCCAGGGTGGAGTTTGCGTGGTCTCCCCTTGCTTGGTGGGTTTTCTCCCACAGTCCAAAGATATGCACATCATTTGCATTCCCAAATTGCTTGTTGTGTGTGTGTGTGTGTGTGTGTGTGTGTTGGATTGGCACCCTGTCCAGGCTGTACCCCACCTTCTTCCCAGAGATAAGCTCCAGGTCCCCAGCGACCCTGTATACAGAGGATAAGCGATATAGAAGATGGATGAATGAACAATCAATCAACACTACTTTTACTCATCATCATAGGGTGACTGTTACACAGCGTGTCCTCAGTTTGACCCTGAGCTGAGGCGACTGTTGTGTGAGGTGTCCTCAGGGTTCTCCGGTTTCCAAAAACATGCAGGTAGGCAGAATGGCCCCTAATGATGCCCAGTATAGACTCGCAGCATAGACTCTGGATCCAAGATAATTATTCATTAAAATGAAGGGAGGGATGTTTTATTATTTTTTTATTATAACTAAGTATGTACTAGTGGTTGATGTTATTTATTAATTTTCCACACAATCATACACTGTGGGCAGTTTGGAACCACCAGTCAGCCTACACTGCATGTCTTTGGACTATGGGGGACGGCAGACTAAGTGGAGGAAACCGACCAAGCACGGAGAGAATTTGCAAACTAAGCAAACAGAGTTAACCCCCCACATCCCCCCCCCCCCCCCCCCAGCTCTGAAGGTGTAACCCTTGACCAGTGTGGCCTCGCACCTCCAGGGTAGAGGGTTGGTTTGTGGGGTTTTCATGTTCTATCTCTGCTTGTTGAATTTTCTCCACTATTCTGCTTCAGGTTTCCTCCTACAGTCCAAAGACATACAGATTAGGATAATGTGCCATGTGTCTCCTGGGATTAGGCTCCAGTCCCCCTGTGCCCATGTATACAGGATAAAGTGCTATAGGGAAAGCGTTAGAGTGAATAATCATTATTTAACATGGCTGCAGGATCACAGCTAAAGGTTTTTTTTTTTTTTTTTGTGTTGCACACACATATGAGGGTGTAAAAAAACTTTAGCTTCTTTAGTTTTATAATTATATATAACAAATTATATATAGCAATAAATAGCAATAAATTTAGTGTAAATGTAATAATAATAATAATATATAGCGTACATTTAGGAAACAGGGTGTCTATAAATATACACTTAAGGAAAATGTAGTATAGGCAAAATAATTATGCACACTTCAGGACAAGAAAAAAGAAAAATAATATGATGTATAATAATATGATCATATTATTCACATTATATTCATTTAATATACCTTTTACTATTTTTCTTTTCCTGACATGTGTAAACATTTTTTATCTATCTATCTATTATTTTGGTGGATTATCCCTTTGATGTCTTCTTCAGTAGGCTGGTTTAAAGTGTTGAGCCTCCCTGGTATGTTTAATAGGATTGAACAGTAGGGATGCCCGCCTAACTGCACTCTGGGAGTTGTAGTCTTTCGTGCTGAGAGTCTCCTCCAATAAGTTCCTCTACACACACACCACTGCTTTAAGATCTCTGGTGAAATCACCAATGATGCTCGTTGTTGGTTAAGTCGGTCTGAGCTTTGTTCTGACAGACCGCGAGCACGTGTCCGGGATGAGATCGAACCCTCTGGGGCGGCTCGCCTGGGCGGCACCTGTCGACTCCATTTCCCACAATCCTTTGCTTCCGGGCTCTGGTTCGGCGTCTCCCTGTCCTCCTCCTCCTCCGGCTCAGGCAGAAAGAAGAAGGAGGAGGAGGAGGAGGGAGGTTGAGTTTTGAGGGAAAAGTGTCGACGGTTCTGCGCGTCAATCACCGAGCGAAACTGGAGGGTAGGTCGAGTGAAACTGGGGCAGTGAAACGGAAAAGCCTGGGAGTTGAGTTTAGTCTTAGGATTTAAAACATACCAGCGCGGTGTTTTTTTTTCTTTCTTTTTTTTTTTTTTGGAGGGGGGAGCGAAGAACTTGGAGTGTGTCAAGCCCGGGACTGGGAAAAGCAGAGGACGTGTCTGAAGAGAAGAAGAAGAAGAAGAAGAAGGGGGGAAAAAAACAGGATTATTCCACCTTTACAAGTGTGTAAACTTCAAATATGCCCAGCAGACCCGGATTCTATCTGTTAGAGGTGTTTCCACGCGTTCTGGATGATTTTTATTGAAGGAGAAAAAAACAAAAAGACCAAAAAAAGAGAAAAAAAATACCAGCAAGGGATTACTTAAAGCGAGCCTGAGCTTTTGGAGGAGTGAGTGCACGAGCCGAGTGCACGAGCCGAGCCTGGATACACCGAGGCGGGTTTTTCGCGTGCGTTGCCTTTGATGTTTGTTACATTGTAACTCCGCGGCTCGCGCTCTCTCTCTCTCTCTCTCTCTCTCTCTCTCTCTCTCCGCGTGCAGCGTTCGAACTCCCCTCACAACTTCTGTGTCTTTTTCGTGTGTGTATTCACAGATCAAAGGAGTAAGAAAGACCGCGCGAAGATGAGCGGGGGGGACGTGGTGTGCTCGGGCTGGCTGAGAAAGTCTCCACCGGAAAAAAAGTTGCGCCGTTATGTAAGTACGAGAGAGAGAGAGAGAGAGAATCTCAAGTCTATTCAAATGGCTTGCAAATGGCCGCTTTCTAATAAATAACAAAGCAGTCTGGAGGATATGCTGGTGACATTCCTTCTCCCTGAACCTGCCCAGGGTGTGTGTGTGTGTGTGTGTGAGTGTGTGTGTGTGTGTGTGTGTGAGTGTGTGTGTGTGTGTGAGTGTGTGTGTGTGAGTGTGTGTGTTTACTTGTCAACACGGGTGCTATGCTATTCTGGGACAATGCTGTTTTTCATAAACACATCATTAGACTGACACTTTACATTCTTTCGTCTAAAAATAAAGCTGTATTTGAGTTCCTCGGTTCCATCATGTGGGAGAGCAAAACACCGGGCTGTTTGGGTTTTGAAGCTCCTTTCGGCTACACACACACACACACACACACAACGCATAATGCTGGTGATACACAAACCTGATGAAGAACAAGCACAGTTTTCTTCTTCATCAGTAAACCTTCTAAATGCTAAAGCAAGGCTGTGCGAATCAGCGGAAATCGATGTATTTTTGCACATTTTTCCCCAACCACACACAGAAATGAAGCCCAAAGTGCTCATGATACTGAAACATGATGAAGGGCGAGCACATTTTGTTTATCTTCTTCACCACCATCATCATCATCAGAATCTTCTAAAATGCCAAGGCTGCGCGAATCAGCAGGAATATCTGTATTTGTGCATATTTTCCTTTCAATACTACAAAGAAACCCGGTAATGACCCAGCGCACATTTGTTTCCTACTTTCTCACTTTCATCTGTATTAAATTTTCCTTGACGTCTTTGAATCAGCAGAAATATACGTATATCTACCTGCATTCAGTCCGTGATTTCTCTTCAACGCTCTCCCAAAGTGCTGGTGATGCTCAAACCTGATGAAGAACGCGCACATTTTCCCTCTTCTTTTTTATCATTAATTGCAACAAAATCTTCTCAATGCTGCATCAGCATCAGAAATATCTGTATTTTTGCGTATTTTCCTTTTAATGCTAGTTCACCCCGCATATCTCAGATCTTGCAACACGGTGATGACCCAGCACATATTTTTTTTCCTGCTTTCTTCCTTTCAACCTGATCTTTTTCTCCTTCTTTTATTCACACAACTCATCACCGTGATTCTCTTATGCAAGAAGCCATAGAGAAATATCTCGATTTTGAGAATCGTGAAGCTTCAGCCCCGAAGTCAGTCTCGAATCTCCTTGTTGAAACGGCACATTTCCTTTTTTTTTTTCTTCTATCCTCGACCACAACTAAGTGCACAAATTTAATTCCGTAATGCAACAGAAGAATCAGCAGAAATGCTAAAGGCATAGTCAGCATTGTCTGTGTGTGTGTCACCAAACATCCTTTACAGAAAACCTGTCTGAGATCGTTCAGATCATCAAGTTGGGGAAAAAAAAAATGTGGTTCAATGTGAGTAGTATTTTCCTCAAATGCCCCGCCCCTCTCATCCCCCCCCCCCGCCCAAACCACCCATCTAATACATCTTCTTTAACCTGTAATGAAATCAATCCTCGCTCACTTTGCTGTTAAGCGATAACCAAATCCGCTGCTGATCGACAAGCTCGAGCTTTCTTACCGGATCTCATCTGTGTGTTAACTGCTCGACTCTCCTGATCTGCTCTCTCGTTGCTCTAAACGGCAATGATTTCTGCAACAAAGCAGTGTTTTGTCTGGTCTTTCTTTTTTCTTCCCATGAGTCATCGGTTTGAAGGACGGGTTTAGTAATGCACAATAATATTAATAATAACTTTTAAATAAAAATACAAATCTGTTAATTTCTAGGACCAGGAGTATCATGACCAAAAGTATCATGTTGGTTTTGGAAATATGTCCATATAATATTGAGACTATTTCGTATGGATGGATAGATTTAAAAAAGGTGGAAGGATGGAGGAAAGTGTAAATGGATATATAGGAGGATGGATGGAGAGAAAGATACATTGATAGATGAGTTAATGGATGGTTGAATGGATAGATGGATGGACATGAGGAATCGGGGAGAAGGAAAGGAAAGGTGTACAAGACAGTGGTGAGACCAGCGATGCTCTACGGCTTTGAGACACTGAAGTGGAGCTAAGGGACGGAGCGGGAGGTAGCAGAGCTAAAGATGTTGCGGTTCTCCTTGGAAGTGACCAGAATGGGCAGGGTCAAGAATGAGTCCATCAGAGGGACAACCCAGGTTAGATGTTTTTGAGATAAAGTCAGAGAGGCCAGATTGAGGTGGTCCAGAGGAGAGATTGCGAATGTATCGGTAGAAGGATGCTGAGGCTGGAAATGACGAGCAGGAGGTCTAGAGGAAGACCAGAGAGGAGATTTATGGGTGTTGTGAAAGTTGGTGTGAGAGAAGAAGGATGATGCAGATGAGATGATTCGGTGTGGCGACCCCTGAAAGGGAACAGACGAAAGAAGGAAAGAAGAAGAAGATGGACATTTGGATGGATGGATGGATGGATGGATAAAAAGATTGAGGGATCGATTATTTGATGGATAGAAAGATAAATGAATGGATGCATCGATAGAGGGAGAGATAGATAGATGGACATGTGGATGGATGGATGGATGGACGGACATGTCTTTTAATAATCTTGAGGGAATTCTAGTTAAACAGCACCATAACATTGGAGAGTAAACAATAACAACAGTAATGACATAAACATACTGATGAACACAAGCGCAGAAGAAATAACGCAAAAATATCAACATCAAATAAAAATCAAATAACAACTGACTCTAAATTCACCAAATGTACTGAATATACAGAATTACACAAACTGAATAATCTCCAAATCTAAATAATAGAAATAATTGTACAGATCATATATAGTGGGTATAAAAAAACAAATCTATTACACGTTTTCACTATATCGTAGGTTTTACTTTCATTATTTAAAATAACATTACAAAATATAGACATTTAATTCATATTTATTTTAACTTTGATTTCTTTTTCTTCTCCTGTTTAGTGTTAAACTGGTGATGTTGATCTTATCGCACCAGGGATTTTTCAGAGTGCAGCACAAGCGTGTGTGTGTGTGTGTATTTGTGTGTGTGTGTGTGTATTTGTGTGTGTGTGTGTGTGTATTTGTGTGTGTGTGTGTGTATTTGTGTGTGTGTGTGTGTGTATTTGTGTGTGTGTGTGTATTTGTGTGTGAAGCCCTTCAGGGGTCGTGATGGATATATTTTTATCCACCCCGTGTATCAGGGCCCGTTTATAACTCTGGATATGTTTGCTCCAGCGCTATCTAATACTCATCCTGCCTGCACGAGCCCGAGCTCTTAATCAGACTTCAGATTTCAACCGGAGGTGCTGCGTGTTGTTTATCTGGAGGAGTCCGCGTGACCCGTGTGAGGAGGCGGTGTGTGTTCCATTAAACCGCGCCTTTATTCTGCTTCTAGGACTCGATAGAAATCCTCCGAGCATCACGATCGTGTCTGGATTTTCTTTATCGGCGGGTTATTATATAAAATGACGGGTGCGCCGTTTGTTAGTGTTTCCATAACATTATATATATATATACATGTGTATATGTGTGTATGTGTGTATGTATGTATGTATGTATGTATGTATGTATGTATGTATGGAGTCTCCAGTGTCAGTGCTTTGTAACATTCGGTGATGTAAGTGTAAAACATGTTGGGAGCAGCCGCAATCCACGTAATCAGCAGAATAAATTATAAATTAATCAGCAACTTTGCATCACACCATCCCGTTGTTGAATATCGGTCACGGATTCCTTCTAAAAGAGAAGAAGAAACATAATGTGCTTATCAGGGTTGAGTATTTCATCTTGTTTTTTTTTTTTTTTTCCTGAGAAAAAGTAGACCTTGAAGCAGAGGTCAAAGGGCATTCTTCAGCAGCATTTTAAAGCCCGCTGTATACTTTATACAGATTGAAAATGACAGCCATTAGTCTGGAACAGTAAAGGTCTTCAGATGAGTCAGAAAAAAAAGAGCTTTTTAAAAAATTTTCATGGAGAATCATGTTGAAAAAAAAAGGAAAAAAAATCCCAAAGGTTTTCTGGGGTTTCTGCATGAACATATCCGCACAAGTACGATTTTTATTAAACAAATATATAAATATATAAATATATCCCAACCTCTGGGAGAAGAACACGTTCTATAAATGTGGAGCCTGTTGTATGGAACTGTTTGTATTTCCAGTTCCTGAACGTCTGAAATGGAAATGGCAAATCTCATCCGAGCCAACTTTACACGCTGTACACACGATCAGCATAAAATAAAAATCACGGCAGGTTGTTATTGTTTTTGTTTTTTCTTAGTTTTTTTTAAATTTTTTTACAGGACGTGTGGTGCAGTTTGCGCCTGGCAAGACATTTCCATTTGCTCTGAATTTATTAAGCTTCAAACCATTTATTTATAATTTTTTTGAGAAATGAGGTGCGAGGGCTGCGCCCACGGCTCCCCAAACTTTCAAATCGCACAGTTCTGCGGTTACTGTAATAAATTCTACCTGCTGTAACAGACGAGCGTTCGAGCGCGTGAACGTTCCCAAAAACCAGACCGACTCATTTTTCTTTCCTCCGAACCAACAACTTCCTCCTCTAGACAGAAATATAATCCGCAGGCCTGACATGAGAATGTTTGAGTGTGGGCACCGAGCCCAAATTCCCAGCCCTCCTGCTTCAAGCTGCGCAGAGCGGAGCGGAGC